>JAOTQJ010189743.1:0-21683 GCA_025642045.1 Solanum sejunctum
ATTGATATTCTCTAATCTTCTGAATTCAACATTTCGTATAGAGGCTCACATTCAATTATATCTTTCTTTTTTGAAAAAATATTTTTCAAAAATCTGACATCTCGTGATTTAATTTCAAACATACTACTATCATCCAACTCATCAATGGACACATACCCTTTGGAACTTTTAGAGTATCTGATGAAGATACATTTTTTTTCTTTTTTTACTTAATTTACCAAAATCATCGAGACGATCTTTAATGTAAGCAATATAAACCTAAGGTCGTAGATCATCTAGGTTTATTTTATGACCAGTCCAAAGTTCAAAAGGAGTGAAAGTTACTGATGTATGAGGCACCTTATTCAAAATGTAAGCCACAGTCACATACACATCTCCCCAAAAGGAGATAGGCTAATTTGCCTGTGCCATCATTGATCCTACCATATCCAATAATGTTTTATTCCTTATTTCAGTCATACCATTTTGTTGGGGTGTGTAAGGAGTAGTTAATTGTCTGATTATGCCCTTTTTATTATATAACTCTTCAAATTTATTTGACAGATATTCACATCCTCGGTTGGTTCTCAGAACCTTTATTATTTTGTTCAATGGATTTTCAACTTGATTCATATGTCTTTTAAAGCACTCTAGTGCTTCGAATCTATGAAAAATCAAGTAGACATAACCAAAGTGCCAAAACCCAAGCCTAGGGCCTAGACATGACACAGTGCAAGGGGAACCCGAAGAGACCCCAAGCAAGCCTCTTAGTGCATCATTGCACATTCTTGGTCGCGAAAGCAATAAAATAGCAACATAGAAGTAGAAATAGGGATAACCGAGGCTAAGGGACATCATTCATATCATAACAACAAGAGTTTAGAGAGAGTCAAAACTCATAGCATAATACATATCGTGTCCAAAGACACCTCTAAACCTTAGATACTTAGCGGAGGCCAAGACAAGCAACCAGACTCACCCTCATAATAATGGCAATAGGTAATCCAAACATACAAGATATAATATAAACATAAGCTTGAAAGAAGATAGAGATTGTCTCCAGACTTGATGACTCACCATAAACTAACTTGAACAATCCGTCTAGCCACGAGAGAATCAATAGGAGCTCTAGTTCCTACATGGTTATATCATATAGGCATAGAATTTGCGTTAGTACGTCTGAATGTACTAAGTATGTAGGATGCGATGCAATAAGAGGGCATCATAGGCAAAATGCATAATCATAAGCAATGAATAACATACTAACAATATGACATGTATGAATGATGCTTGAAGTAAAACCATGCTTATATAAAACATAATATGAGTATAAGGAGTGACCATTATAGTGCAAACCAAGGCCTGCCACCTTCTTGGAGAGGCGCATGGGTACAAACCCCCAAACAAGGTTGATTGAGTACAAATTCCCCAATTAGGTTGATGGAGTACAAATCCTATAACAAGGTTGATGGGTATAAACCCCCAACATGGTTGCACAGGCCGGCCACCTCTCAAGTGAGATGATCGAGGTACAAACCCCTCAACAAGGTTACTCGGGCCTACAACCTCTCAGATGAGGCTTGGTCATCCCCAACACTATTGAGATAATATCATATACATACATTCCTTTCATCATCAAAAACATATATTACTTTCATCATTATATATATTTCTTTCATCACCATATAGTCATTCATCTCATAAGACATGCATTGAACCTTTAATTCCTAAAGAAACCATAGTCGGATATTTTATCAAACACTTAGCAAGCGTTTAGTGCTAGTATAAAATAATGCAAGAGAAATTCATTGTAAAACCATCAATAGATACTTGGTAATACCCTCAAAACTCTTCATCAAATCCCGCAATAGATCTTAGATTCATAGCTTCAAATATGCTAAACTAATCATAATTTCATGAACCCCCCACATAGTGTGCAGTGAAATTCATAATACATAAGACCCATGAGTAAATTAAATTTGAATCATGCAATTTAGAGTAAAATGAAGCTTGAGCATCATGGGTGAAAGGAACCCAGAAGAAACACACATATCTTAGTTCTGGAGAATAGCTTGATGAAGATTGGAGATGTAGACTTGAAGCTTGGTTGAATTCCTTAAGATCCGGAGAGGGTTTTGGCACTTGAATTTTGAGAGAAATATAAGTCTAAGTGTTTGAGTGAGTATTGGAGAATGTCTTGTATGATATGAAAGCAAAATATGGCTAAGTATAGGTATTTTCACGTGTGGGACGGCTTAGGCCTAAGACTCAAAAGCCTTGGACCTGACTAAAAAAAATTGAATAGAAATACACTGTGGCACATCGTGCCAAGAACACGCCTGGCCACTGGAATTTGCAAACTTGGGATTTTTAAATTTTGATATGGTTGCTCTAAAACTGGGGTTAGGCCTATTTCTCACTCAATTTGATCTCATGAACAAGAATATGAAGTCAGATTTTTTATATCACACATGAATTTTGAGATATATGGAAATTATGATTCCGGGTATTTCAGAGGCACTTTTTCGGGTACTTTTTGGGGTCGTTTCAATATCTTCCCCTTGAAACATTCATCCTCGAATGTCAAAGAAACTTACAAGAGAAGAGTAATCACAAAGAGGCCAGCCCCAACAAGAATGCAAGAATATACTTTAAAACACTATTTTCAAAATTCCAACATAAGTATTAAACCACCACGAACCTTTTCAATGTAAACCGGAATGCATGCAAATGACTTAAGGGCTGGAACATAAGACATGAAATCAAATCAAGGAGTTTGACATGTTATCATAAGCTTGAATAGAATGAAAGGGGTACGAATATCTCTTTTCCCATGCTTGCTCTGGCTCCCCGAGAGAAACTATTGTCTTGACGACTCTCCCAAAGGGCCTTGACGAATACTACATCCTTATCAATCAACATTTACTAATATCCACCCAAATTCTCCACCGGACCTCCTCGTAAGTCAACCCATCCTCCACAACGTCCATCACCACAAGAGTTTTATAATACTCGAATCACCAACACACCTCCTCAATCCTAGAAACATGAAGAACCGGGCGAACCATATCCTTGTCCCAAGGCACTTCCCATTCGTATGCAACCTTACTAATCTTCCTTGACCCCCTATGAAGACTCACAATCATGAACTCAATTCCCTCCTTACCGGGGCAAACCACACTTTTTATGAGTGAAACCTTCAAATAGCCCCAATCACTATCTTTAAATTCAAGATCTTTTCTCCTCTCATCGACTTCATAGGACTTTTGACGACTATGGGTCATCTTCTTACCTTTCCCTAATCATCCTAAGCTTCTCAAGCCTCCATAAAAAAATCTAGTCCTAACATAGCCACCTCTCCAACTTCAAACGACCCAATCGGTGATCTACAACATCTACCATAAAAAGCCTCAAAAGAAGTCACCGATGCTAGAATGATAGCTATTGTTATAGGCAAACTCAGTCAATGAAAGATGATCATTCCAACTACCCTTAAGCTCTAACACACAGGTTTTAAGCATATCGTCAAGGCTTTAGATAATCCTTTTGGCTTTGCCATCAATTCGAGGATGGAAGGTTATGACAAGTTTGACCTTTACACCAAGACCCCTTTGGAAAGACTTCTAAAAATGTGAAGTAAATTATGCTCAACAATATGATACGATGGACAAAAGAACACCATGCAATCTCACAAACTCATGAATATACAACCTAGCATAATCTCCAGCCCCATATGTGGTCTTAACCAATAGAAAGTGAGTCGATTTCATCATCTATCAACCACAACCCAAATGTAAACAAAATCCTTCCTAGTCTTGGGCAACCCAACCACAAAGTTCGCATTAATCTCTTCCACTTCTAAGTAGAAACCTCTATGTCTTGGGTTAGGCCACCCGACCTTTGATGTTCGGCTTTGACGTGTTGGCAACTATGGCAACTAGACACAAATTTTGCAATGTCTTTCTTCATGCCTCCCCACTAATACACATCTCTCAAGTCTCTATACCTTTGGTAGAATCAGGGTGAATAGTATAAGAAGAATTATGGGCCTCATCGAGGATCCTTTCTCTCAAGCCATCAACACAAGGCATACACAATCTACCTTGGTATCTAAGGGCATCATCTCCCAAAACCTCTACCTTGCCCTATTTCACCAAGGCCTTCAATTCTAACAAGGAGGGATTAAGGTCTTGCTTTGCTCTTACCTCATCAACAAATGAAGATTTAGAACCATCAACAATAATAACACCACCATTGCCCACCTCCTCTAAACTAACCCCCAATTTAGCCAACCGATGCACCTCCCTAGCCATCTCTTTATTGCCACTATCAACATATGCTATGATACCCATAGGCACCCTACTTAGAGCACCGATCACAACCTTAGCCTTATTGGGAAAAATGATGCACACTCATATCATAGTATTCAAGGAGTTCTAACCACCTTCTTGTTACCCTTGAATCACACCTATCATATTTAGCAAACAACACCTTATCCCCCAAGACTTACAATACTACCCCAAATGGTTCACAAGCTCTACATAATTCAATGCTCCACCACTAGAGGTCACCACAACATGCCATGGTAGGGTTTTAAGACCCTATTCATGAAACCTATAAACATAGTTAGTGCATAAGTCAATCAAACTACTCCACCACTTCTCAAATACTCATTCCTAGTCCGAATAGACACTTAGGGATATCACCTACCCCCATTCTCACTTGGAGATAAATCCCAGACAAAATAAATCTTAGAGATACATCAAGCCCATCATAGTTGATCAAATGGATTGTCCATCCTTAACCATCATATTACAATCTTACAGGCCCTACATTTATTGGAAGCATGATATGCAAGTAGTCAAACCACCCTAAGGCCTCCAACCCAAACTAATTCCTTGAAGCATCACAATACTTAACAACCCCCTCCCAATCCTCCTGGTAGAGCCAAGATAGAAGCGAACACAAGCTTAACCTTTAAGGTTTGGAACTCTATTCACACTTATCTGCCCACTCAAACGAGCCTTACTCGGGGTCAACTAAACTATACGAGAAGTAATAGAAAGAAACCTACTCACAACATCTGGTAATAACCCGCTAAGCCTAAGAAGCTCCTAATATACAATGGGTTTAAAGGTCTAGGCCAATCTCTAATTACCTTCGTCTTACTAGGGTCAACCCTAATAAAATCACCCGGCATCATAAGACCTAGGAAGACAACCTCTTGCAACCAAACTCACATACCTCATCCTTAGCATACAACTTTCTATCCTAAACCTTGTAGTACTACCCTCAAATGACTCACATGCACCCCCTCACTTTCGAGGGCAAACCAACCTATCATCACCCAAGCCATCATAAACATAATAAGGTAGGGTATAATATTCATGAGACTTATAGATATAATCTGTGCACTAGCCAAACCAAAAGATACTTCCCCAAATCCATAGTATCAAAAAGGACATTCAAGAGTTCATCTACCACCCAAAATAATTCGAATAGGAATAACTTAGGTTCAACACCCCTAAAACCCACAAGTCAAAGAATGCAACCCTTAGATATCAAGCATACCATAGTACTAGAAATAGACCTACCTCTTTGTAACCACTTTACAAGCCCTCATTTAAAGATGGATTTAATAGGGAACCAAAATTTAACTCTACAAGCCTTATATTCAACGGGGACACAACACCAACACAACCAATCCATCCCAAACATAGCATTAAAATCTATCACACTAAACCTAATAAGTCACAAGGCAGGGACCAATGCAATATAAACATGAAACAACACCTATGAACCTTTAAACAAGCTTACCAATAAGATAGATATCAAAGAGAGTTGGAACATGCATGAAACCCTCTAGAAACCAAAAGAATAATGAAAGAGATAGTGGCACACGGGCCCATCAATGCAAACACATCAAAGCCAAAGGAAATTTCAACATATTGGTAGCAACATCGAGCACCTCATCTCTTTTTGAGTCACTTGATCAACATGACCACCTTTATCCTTGTCTTGAGCAAAAGGGCAATTCGAAATTTCGTGGCCAATCTCACCATACCCAAAGCATGTACCTGTGTTCCTCCAACATGTTTCGTCCTACCATTTGGGCATCTAGGACAAATTACCTTATCATCGCCTCCTTTACTCTTATTGTGTCTATGAGGGTCATTTATTATCATGTGGCCCTCCTCTCCACAACCATAACAAGCATTGATACCCCTCAAGCATGGGCCATCATGGCCTCTACCACATCTTGGGCACCTAACATAAGGCACCACACCATCACCACCTCTACATTTAGGACTTTGGGACTTCCCTTTACCATGGGCCCTCTTAGCATCCTTATCTCTCCTTTTACCATTTGAAGTCTCGAGAGCACTCACTTATTGATCGAGGTGAGCTGCCAATTTTGTCACCACTTTGGCCAACACCAAAAGAGCATTGCGAACTTTCACATTTGTCATATCGCCATACTTATTAGCTTGAGACATATCCGATAATATAATGGTTAGGGATTAGCAATAAGCCCTAGGGGACGTAATTCTATCGCACAACATAGATTATGAAGAAGTGAAACATTTCCTAGAACAATTTATAACCTTCTACTTATAGTTGTGGCGCACTTCATAACCATGAATAGGACTCTAATCGATGCGGTATTTTGGACTCCGAGGATTTAACAACCTAGTGCTCTGATACCAAGTTTGTCACGAACCAGGCCTAAAGCCTAGATGTGACATGACACAAGGGGAACCCGAAAGGACCCCAAGCAAGCCTTAGTGCATCATTACACATCCTTGATCGTGGAAGTAATAAAATAGCAATATAGAAGTAGAAATAGGGATAATAAAGGCTAAGGGACATCATTCATATCATAACAACAAGATTCTAGAGAGAGTCAAAGCTCATAGCATAATACATATCGTATCCAACAACACCTCTAAATCTTAAATACTTAGCGAGAGCTATGACAAGAAATCGGTCTCACTCTCATAATAATAGCAATAAGTAATCCAAACATATAAAACATTATCTAAATATAAGCTTGAGAGAAGATAGATATTGTCCCCAAACTTGAGGACTCACCATAAGCTAACTTGAACAATCCGCCTAGCCACAAGGAGAATCAATAGGAGCTCTGGTTCCTATATGATAATATCATGTAATCATAAAGTATGCATTAGTTCATTTGAATATACTAAATATGTAGGATATGATACAATAAGAGATAGACATTATAGGCAAAATGCATAATCATAAGCAATAAATAACATACTAACAATATGACATGTATGAGTGATGCTTGAAGTAAAACCATGCTTATATAGAATATAATACGAGTGTAAGGAGTGACCATTATAGTGTAATCCAAGGCTTGCCACCTCCTTAGAGAGGCATATGAGGTACAAGCCCCTTCATGAGGTTGAAGGAGTACAAACCCCCCAACAACATTGATGGAGAACAAACCCCCCAATAAGATTGATGGGTACAAACCCGCAACATGGTTGCACGGGCCTGCCACCCCCTGAGCAAGGCGATCGAGGTACAAGCCCCTCAACAAGATTACTCGGGCCTACAACCTCCCAGATGAGGCTTGGTCATCCCCAACACTATTGAGATAATATCATATACATACATTTCTTTCATCATCACATATGTACATTAATTTCATCATCATATAGTCATTCATCTTATAAGACATGCATTGAACCTTCAATTCCTCAAGAAATCATAGCTGGATATTTTATTAACCACTTGGCGAGTGCGTAGTCCTAGTATAAAATCATACAATTTAAAAGTGAAATCATGCAAGAAAATTCATTATAAAACCATCAATATATACTTGGTAATACCCTCAAGCAATATATATTAAAACCCTTCATCAAATCCTACAATCGATCTTAGATTCATAGTTCCAAACATGCTAGAATAGTTACAATTTCATGAAACCCCCACATAGTGTGCAGGGAAATTCATAATATATAAGACCGTCACAATTTCATGAAACTCCCATATAGTGTGCAGGAAAATTCATAATATATAAGGCCCATGAGTAAATCAACTTTGAATCATGCAATTTAGAGTAAAAGGAAGCTTGGGCATCATGAGTGAAAGGAATTCATGAAAAAAACCTATATACGTTAGCTTTGGAGAATAGTTTGATGAAGATTGGAGATGGAGACTTGAAGCTTGGTTGAATTTCTTAAGATCCGGAGGTGGTTTTGAGACTTGAATTTTGAGAGAAATATAAGTCTAAGTGTTTGAGTGTGTATTGGGAAATGTCTTGTATGTGTGAAGGCAAAATATAGCTAAGTACAGGTATTTTCATATGTGGGAAGGCTTATTCCCAAGACTCAAAAGCCCTGGACCGGACTAAAAAAAACTGAACAGTAATACACTATGGTGCGTCGCGCCAAGAACACGCTTGGCCACTGGAATTTGCAAACTTGGAATTTTTGAATTTTGATACGGTTGCTCTAAAATCAGGGTTAGATCCACTCCCCACTCAATAAGACTCTTTGAAAAAGAATATGAAGTCAGATTTTTGATATAATGTACGAATTTTGAGATATATAAAAATTACGATTCTGAGCATTTTTGAGGCACATTTTAAGCCACTTTTTGGGATCGTTTCACAAAGCGTGTGAAATCATCAATAATTTATCTTTTCAATCATAAATAGACAAAAATCAAAGCATATAAACATGGAATAAACAATCAATTAACCTGACTCTGATGCCATTTGTAAGCAAAATTAACAGGGTAAGAATAACGAGTCACACCTTTTTTGACATTTCACGAGAGTTGTTAAGCCACCAAACGAATTTAGCCCAAAATCACACTCCGTTTCACAAGGAACACGGGTCATAGTTCATGAACCAAATGCCTTTGCAGGTTTTTGATGAATTAAGGACTCATATCCTTCACTGGTTTTGCACCACTTATCTATAGTGGATTCTCAAGTCCAGTTTTATTCAAAAGTTTCAACTAACTTTATCTGCAGTATAGTTTACTCTTGTAACTTTCTTCTTCCACTCACATAAAGAATCAAAACCACCTCCCATAGAAATAGGGAAGTGGTTGGTCGTTATAACCACATCCTCTATGGAAGTTAACAGTCTAGTCTTATCCTTCAAGATAAGATTGGACAATTATTTAAATACCAACACCACTGTAAAAATCAGATACTTGGATCTGGTCGGTACCCATTTGCGAACCACGATCCCAAAAAAGTCTTACAGTACGGACTTGTTGTTTCACATTACAAATCACTTATTTTTTAGTTAGATTTGATAGATTATCTTTTTGTCAAATATTTTAATAATTTAATTATGACATTATATTTGTAATTTTTTTTCAAACATGCATTTCATGATGTTCGTATAATATTGTATTTTTAGTTTTATGATGATTTTAAATAAAATATACTAATTTAAAAATTATAAATTAATTCTTTATAATATTTGTTAAGAATATATATTTACTAATTAATATATTTTCAAAAAACAATATATATCTTAATATAATATCCTTATTTGTTTAGTATGAATTTTTAATTTTTTTAGATAATTAAGTTTTATTTTTCAAAAATTTAATATAACCTTGTAAGTGTTGGCTCTCAATTTTGTCCCAACATTTTTAAAAATTCATACTTTTTGTATTGTTATTTTTTGACAATTTTAGATTAATTTTTTGATAAATATTTTTATTCTTTTTAAATATTAGAATTTTAATTAGTTTAAGTTTAAATTTTGATATAATCTAATAATTTATTTTTTACACAAATAAAATTGTACGCAGATATTTAATTGATCCACAATTTGGACTCTCATTTTTAGCCCATTAGGTTTTTAAATGTTTATATAACTTTTACATTGTCGGTGGTAGATAATATTAAATTAGAGTTAATGATTTTTAGGTTTTTTTAATAACTCACAAAAAGGGTGTTATTATTCATTATCTTCTCCGGCGAAAGCTTGTCGATACTTCGACCAACCATCACCCATGCTGACCTACACCAGCAGCGACCATTAACACCCTCAAATAAGCCCAAACAACCACAAGCAATACCCAAATTGCGACTAAAATGCCGATGAAACTCCATCCCACAACCTACCAAACAACTGCCCAAAAACCCAATTAACGGCGACATCAAACACACTAGAAACTCCATCTAACTTCCACCAAAAAAATCATGAAAACGCCACCAAAATCCCAACAAAAAGCTAATGAAATCCCACCATAAACATAGCAAATAATAGCCCCAAAATGACCCCCTAAAGCTCTATTTTTCACACCCATAAACCTCAACCTAGCAATCACAAAACCATCTTCGTTTTTCATGTTTCTCCGAGAGAATTAGCGCCTCACCAACCCATTACAACATCACTCATCTCTCTATTGAGCACCATCAAACAACCCATGTTTCAGTCACAAACGACCTAAAACTCCACTGTTCTCCCTCATAAGAAACACCCACAAACTACCAGATTCTAGCATCAAGACCCCACTTTTTTCGACACTAAACAGCACCCAAACAATCCACCCATCATTGTCAAAATGCCAAAAAATAGCCTTATTTTCCCCAATTTTTCCTCCACTCCATAGCCACTGCTCCTACACCATTCTCAACCAAAACAACCACCAAAAGCCCCCAAATGCACCACCACCAACACCCCAAATGAACCCACAATGTCAGAGAAGACGACAATGAAATCATAAGTTCTAGTCTACCAACACAGAAACCACAAAATCCGACAACTCGAAGCTCCATGAACAACAAGCTCCAACCTCCCGTGAACTATAACAACCAACCCTAATCTTCGTTTGATAAGTCGTAGAAATATGACTCTTATAACTCTTTAAATAAGGGATTTTTGCACGTTCTCAAGCAATATTTGTTATTTTAATGTTTGTTTTTATGATTTTCCAGGAAAAAATGACTATGGCATAGAGAAATGGGTGAACTTATAGAAAAAGGATGAAAAAGAGCAAAAATGGAATCAAGTGTGGGCACACAAAAGCCTACACAACTCGTGTACTATTACACAGATCTTGAGGCTTATCATGTCCTCACACTTAATGGCGTGGCAACACAAAAATGGCCAAGGTAGGCCTCATGACGCGTCTAATGGGCTGTTGGAAGTAACATGGGTCATGCAACCTACCGTCAAAGTGACATGAAGGCAATATCATCGAAAAGCAAGAAAAATGCATTAAGTTATGTTAGATAGAGAGTGTCACAGACTGTATGACCAACCACGGTCCGTGATGTGGAGGCGTGTGAAAAACTTGAATGAGAAAATAGTTAAGGCACGATAGACTGGACAGTCTAAGCTCACATGACCCATCTATTGGCGGCGTGAAGAGGTAGCTGGGGTTGAATCTAAGCAGCGTGAAAATGGTTAAGGCACGAACCATTTGACGATCTGTCTACCGTCACATGGGCCGTGTGGTGCCAGTGTCCATGGCGATAGATTTTTCATATTTTAATTTGGATTAGGTTTTATTTGTGTATAAATAGTTATTTTATTTTATTTTTACTTAGTCTTGGACGACTAGAGAGAGAAAACAGTAAAAAAATATTATTTTTCCTTGAGATTTCACAAGATTTTGGGATTTTGCTTATCTAGTTCAAGATTCTAACTTATGGATTCATTGATTCTTCAATAGTAAGTCATTTATTATGAATTCTTTGTATCAAAATGTGGGTTTTCTTTCTTGAATATGCTATGCTAAATCCACAACTAAGGTTGTGGGAACCATGACAAACCACTAAGATAGGCAAATATGGGATAAATATTAGGATTGATTAGTATATATATCGTAGTAATCTTCGTTATAATTTCTTCCTTGATGAGTTGACTCATTAGGGTAAGCCTTTATTAATTACATGCCCGAAAGAGATGTTTTGATTAGGAAAAGAGTTCTATGACGAAAATTCTGAGTTTTTAACCTAGTCTAAGTACTTGAGATTGAAAGGTAAGAGTATTTTGGGATTAACAATAAGGGTTAATATGTATACATTCTGAGACCGAAAGGTGATGAACGATATACATCTAAGAAGGACCGAGAGGTGAATTAGATGTTAGATAACTTGTTAGATCTTATATATGTAATCATGAACGAGTTTACCGTTAGATTCGGCTATCGCATGAAATGGCATGGGGAACAAATCCTAGCTTCGCATATATTATCTGAAATTTAGTAGTCCTTGCAGTCATTTACTGCTTTATTTTAGTAACTTAGTTCGAAAAACCAAAACCCCCATTTACTTATGCACTTTTATTTCGGGAATAGATTTTACATCTGAAAATGGTGCTAATAGATATATTCTCACACATTCCCTGTGGGATTGACCTTTACTCTAGTTGAGTTATATATTTGATCAATGGTCGTTTTACTATTCCTTTTGGAGTGTACATTTGGGCGTATCAAATTTTGGCATCATTGCCCGGGAATACGGCGAAGTAATAGTCTATTAGTTTCTATTTTCAGTTTGTAATACTAGTCCCTAATTTTACTTTTGTTTTTCATTTTTGTTTATTTATAGAGAGCTGACATTGCATGCCAAACACCCGAAGCCAGGGTGAAGCACTTATTCCCTATGACCCCGAGCTTACTAAATCAATCCCCAAAATAAATGCCCAAGAACGCGAAATAGCTAAATTGAGAGAGTTAGATATGAACCCTGCTGGTGGGGGAAACGAAGGTTTGGGTGATGATGACAATGCTGGCAATGAGGTACCATCGGCAGTACCATTTAGACAGGTGCCACTGCCCGGTGTGAGACCCTAAGTGCCTCAGCTATTCAAGCAGTGAATGATGATGATGAGGGTGCTAGGACCAACTGGGGCAGTTGTACTTCCCCCTACTACCGCAGGTGTTAAGTTCACTTTCATTAGCATTATGCTGTAGATGCTACAGTTGAAAGGGTTGTTCAGTGGAGCAGCAACTGAGGATGCAAATTAGTATATCTTAAACTTTCTGGTGACATGCGAATCGTCTGAGATTCCTGGGGTCAGGCAGTAGGCAATTAGGTTATAGTTATTCCTATTGTTTCTTTGTGGTGTGGCAACTAAGTGGCTGAATAAGCTTGGAGAGGTTCTTCTCCGTATCAAGACAGCTAAAAATTATAGATGACATCGGGTCTCACAAGCAACTATCAAATGAAGCATTACATGAGATTATGGAGAGATTCAGGCAGAAGCTTAAGCAGTGCCCCGATCATCTCTTCACAAATGAGCACTTGAAGGCATTCTTCTATAGGTCATGTAATTTTGTGACAAAGCTGATGATTGATGCTGCCTGTGGGGGATTATACATGTCTAGGACTTTCCCAAACATAGTGCTGATCTTAGATCAAGTAACCAAGAACAACAGGGCATGGTAAACTAGAGATAGAGACTGTTCGAGACTCATCTTTGAGATGACTACGGAGCATCGATGAAAGAAGGTGGAACGAAATCAAGACATAGCCCACATAAAGACCCAGCTAGACTTGTTGGCAAAGCGATTCTTAGATGGAGGTGCAAAAAAGGTAAAAGTTGTAGACACAATGCCCAAGTACGATGACCAGTGCTATAACTATGATGCGGAGGTGATTTTCTTAGGCAGCCAGAGGGGTGACCGACCATTCAATGTGGGTAATCAAGGTCAGAACTATCAAGGAAACTAGTATAACAGAGATAGCTATAGGAACCAAGAGTGCCAGAATGAAGGTGGTGGAAACTCAAAATTAGAAGAGATGATGGCAAAGGTGCTTGAGAAAGTTGAGTCCATTGAGGTAGGGATACGAGATATAAAATGGGAGATGTCTAATGTTCAACAGTTGGTTGACTCGCATTCCACCTAGATCATGCAATTAGAGCAGTAGATAGGGCAATTGTCAATAACCAAATCAGAGAAAAGCCAGATCACTTCCAAGCGACACTATTCAGAACCTAAAAAATGATGGTCATTGCATGAAAGTAACCACGAGGAGCGATAAGGTACTCTCGAACCCTGTTATACCTGGTAATGCAGGTTTGGATGCATCTAAACGCAAGATGCCTAATCCCATAGAGGTAAATGTTGATGATTTAAGTGAAGAAGCAGAGGTGACACCAGGAAAGCCTGAGATAACACCAGTAGTAACCCAACCTCTGCCACTCATTCCTAAGCCACCAGCATTCCCATAGAGGTTGTAGAAAAAGGTTGAAGATGGCAAGTTTTAGAAGTTCTTGTCCATGCTAAAAGAGATTTCAGTGAACATCCCTCTGGTGGAGGCACTTGGGCAAATGTTGGGCTATGCTAAGTTCATCAAAAACTTAGTGATTAAGAAGAGGACAACCAAGATCAAGTTGGCAAAAAATCTCCACCATTGTAGTGCCATTGCCACAAGATCTTTTGTAGAAAAGAAAGAAGACCCGGGAGCTTTCACCATCCCTTGTACGATTGGAGTATTTGATTTTGCAAGAGCTCTTTGTGATCTGGTTGCCAAAATCAACTTGTTGCTATTGGAAATTTATAGGTAGTTGGGCTTAGAAGCCCCCACACCCACTACAATGCAGTTACTCATGGCAGATAGATCGGTGAAGTGGCCCGTAGGGATTCTATGTAATGTGTTGGTTCAAGTGTGCTGATTCATCTTTCCTGTGGACTTTGTCATTTTAGACTGGTAGGTGGATTTTAAGATTCCCATCATCCTTGGGAGACTAGTTTTGGCTACTAGCAAGGCATTGGTAGACATAGAGTGAGGGGAGCTGATGTTCAGACTTAACACTAAAGAGGTGAAGTTTAGTATGTGAACTGCAATGAAGAGACCTAAAGAGGTGGCTGTGATGTCGATCCTATATATTGAAGATAATTGCTCTGAGATCCCACTAGAGTCAACAATGAGTGTAGATACGCTAGTAGTGGCGTTAATGAACTTCTCAGATGATGGTATTAGTGGGTATACGACCATCGTGAATGCGTTACAAGGTAGGGGAACCAGACCATTTGTCACTAAAAAGTTGGACTTAAACCTACAGAACAGGTGTATATTGCCAGGTAAACCATCCATCGAGGAGCCTCCAGCTGTGAAGCTTAAAGAGATGCCCCAACACCTTAGGTATGTACTTTTGGGCACTGACAAACTCTTCCTATAATTGTAGCTACAGATCTACATGAAAGCTAGGTGGAGGCATTGCTGGGGTCCTTCAAAAGTTCAAGCGAGCTATTTGTTGGACCTTTGTAGATATCATAGGGATTTCTCCAAGGATATGCACGCACAAGATAAAATTGGAGGATAGTTGTGCGCCCAATATTGAGCATTACCACAGGCTAAACCTACCTATGCAAGAGGTAGTAAAAAAGGAGATCATTAAGTGGCTGGATGTTGGGGTGATATACCCTATTTCTGACAGCAAGTCGGTCAGTCCAGTACAGTGTCCCGAAAAAAGGGGGCATGATAGTGATAGCTCATGAGAAAAATGAGTTGGTTCCTTTGAGACCGGTGACTAGATGGCTAGCATGAATGTACTACCAAAAGCTGAATAAGTGGACCTTGAAGGACTATTTCCCCATGCCCTTCATGGACCATATTTAGATAGGTTGACAGGTAGAGGGTGGTACTGCTTCTTGGATGGGTACTCGGGCTACAATCAGATATCCATAAACCCGGAGGATCAGATGAAGACTACTTTCACTTACCTATATGGGACTTTTGCCTTCAAAAGGATGCCCTTGGGCTATGAAATGCGTTAGCTACCTTCTAGCACTATATGATGTTGATCTTCTCTAACATAGTTAAAGACACCCTCGAGGTATTTATGGGTGACTTTTCTATAGTGGGTGATTCCCTCGATATATGTTTGTTAAATCTTAGCCGGGCAGTACATCGTTGTGAGGAGGCTAACTTGGTGTTAAATTGGGAGAAGTGCCATTCATGGTCAAAGAGGGGATGTTCTTGTCCATAAGATTACTGAGAAGGCATAGAAGTGGTTAAGGTGAAGATCGAGGTGATTGAGAAACTACCGCCTCCCATATCTGTGAAGGGGGTTCGGAGTTTCCTTGGGCATGCAGGTTTCTATCATCGCTTTATCAAAGACTTCTCCAAGATCACACATACTTTGTGCAAGATATTGTAGAAGCATGCAAAGTTCCATTTTGGTGATAGCTACAGACAAGCCTTTGAGACCCTGAAGTAAAAGCTGATTTGTGCTCGTATAGTAGTTGCACCTAACTGGACTGCCCCGTTTGAGGTGATATGTGATGCAAGCAAAATTTCTATAGGTGTTGTGTAAGGATAGAAGTGCAACAAGATATTCCACTCCATCTACTATGCTAGCAAGACTCTCAATGATGCTCAGAAAATTTTACAATTACTGAGCAAGAATTGTTGGCCGTGGTATTTGTATTTGACAAGTTCCAGGCATACCTATTGGGCACCAAATCGATAGTGCATACTGATCATGCAACCTTAAGGTATCTTATGGAAAATAAAGATGCTAAATCAAGGCTAATTAGATGGGTTCTCCTACTATAGGAGTTTAATTTTAAGGTGCTAGACAGAAAAGGATTTGAGAATCAGGTGGCAGACTATTTATCCAGATTGGAGGATGAGATAATACTGAAGGATTGGTTGAAAATCAAGGATTCCTTTCCCAATAAGCAGGTATTGGCAGCTGCTTTTGACCTTATTCCTTGGTTTGATGATTTTGCTAAATTTCTGGTGAGCGATATTATGCTTGAGGGACTTAACCCTCACTAGAGAAAAAAGTTTCTTTTTGATATGCGCAGATAATTCTAGGATGACCCATAATTGTTCCAAACATATGTTGATGCATTTTAGAAGCGAAGATGTTGAGTATTATGAAGGCCTGTCACTTATCCGCAGCAGGGGGTCATCACAGTGGGGCCATAGCAGCGAAGAAGATTCTCCAATATGGGTACTACTGGACTGCCATTTATAACGATGCCCACAATTTGGTGCTTGGGTATGACCAGTGCCAACGATAGGGAAATAGCTCAAAGCGCCAAGAGTTGCCTAGGACCTTAATTCTTGAGGTGAAATTTTTGACGTCTGGGGCATCAACTTCATGGGCCCTATTGTGAGTTAGTATGGAATGAAGTACATCCTGGTGGTGGTGGACTATGTCTCCAAATGGGTGGAGGCGATTGTGTTGCCAAACAATGAGAGCAAGAGTGTTGTCCAATTTCTGAGGTAGAACATCTTTTCCAGATTTGGGACACCCAAAACTATCATCAGTGATGGGGGTTCTCAGTTCTATAATAAGGTTTTTCATGTGGTGCTAGAAAAATATGGAGTACAACACATAAGGTTGCCACACCTTATCACCCGCAGACTAGTGGCAGGTTAAAGTGTCAAACAGAGAGATCAAGGAAATCCTGACCAAGTCTATGAATACTACCCAGACTGGTTGGGCGGAAAAGCTAGGTGATGCACTTTGGGCGTACAAGACAGCTTATAAGACACCCATTGGTATGTCCCTATATCTATTGGTGTTTTGGTAAAGGCTATCATCTACCTATAGAGTCAGATCACAAGGCACTTTGGGCTTTGAAGAAGCTCAATATGAATTGGGAGGAGGCTGCTGACTTGAGACTTGACTAGCTCAATGAGTTGGATGAGTTTTGCCTCCACGCGTATGAGAGTGCAGCACTGTACAAACAGAGGATGAAGGTCTAACATGACAAGCATATTGCCCAATGAAGCTTTGACGTTGGTGTCAAACTCTTACTATATAACTCTAGGTTGAGACTCTTCCCAGGTAAGCTCAAGCCAAGGCGTTCCGGCTCGTACACGATTAGCCAGGTGTTTCCCTATGGTACAATTGATCTAGAAGCAGAAAATGGGGATCAGTTCAAGGTAATGGGCATAGAGTAAAGTAGTACTTGGGTATAATAGAGGAGGCCTCAGTGATTGAGGTCTTGCTTCTTAACGAAGTCTAAGTAGTCAAGGCAATGCGTCGTGCCGTGATGTTAAATCAAGTGCTCCATGGAAGGCAACCCATGCATTGTAATAGTTAAAAAGGCTTTAATTTATATGTCATGGATTTTGTTGTTTTTGATTTGTGTTTCCAAGTGAGTGCAGGTGCTACTTTGGAGTTCGTGAGTACGCACATGGTGGAAAACATGTCTTAAGGCCAAAATGGCAAAATATTTGTCAAAGGGTTAACACGCGACCCTTTTACATAGGCCATATCATGTCCAATGACTCATGAGAGATGCCGTATGAAGCTTGGGCCACGCAAGCTCATCGAAAAGTACCAAGTATAGTCTCACAGGCTATTTATATAGCCTGTGACATCTTCAACAGGTCATGAGAAGTGCTGTTAATTGTGCGTGTGCCAGGTGAGCCAAAATCATACCATGTGTGGGGAAACGGTCAATTGAATGGACTACGACATATGTCACGACCCGTGAGGCTGACCGTGGAGGTGACACTACCCAATGATCTGCCAGGTAAGTGCATTTTTTACACAAGTCATGTGGGACGGACGGTCCAATGGACCGTGACATGTGTCACGGGCAGTGAGGCTGCCCGTGTTGTGGGCGTTGACCGGTCAAACAATTGACCAAGGGTTTTAACACACTTTGTCCCAACAACTCATTTTTCACTTACCCCTTCTCTCTCTAACCTCACGGCTCCCTCTCCCATTTTCTCACCTTCTCTCTTAAAAGCCCAACAAATTACTATATTATTTGTGATGATTTGTGAGTTAATCACATGATTCGTAGCTTAATATAAGTGTGGGTCTCAAGTTAAAGGAAGTCTTCTTCTTCATTGCTATTTATTAAGTAAGAACTAAATTTCTCCATCTTTTAGTGTAGTTTCTAGTGTTTTCATGTGTAGATCTTAGTCAAAGATTAGTGCTCTCTTGCTTTAATGCTTCATAATTCATATTATTGATATTAGGGGTGCATGTGGTGGTGAAAACCATCATTTTTGAGTTCTTAAGGTCTTAACTATGAAACTGATGCATTTGAGTGCTATTTTGCATGATTTTTGGGGAAATTGACTTGAATAAGCTGGTGTGTTGATTGAGTCATGATTGAGTGGGGTGGAATTGTATGAATTTGTGTGTGTGAGCATGATAAGTTGAAAATTGGTCAAAGGGGGGGGGGGGTCAGACGACCATTTTCACAAACTATGTCATATTTCATGGATCATGTAATAGCTCATAACCTGGTATATGCCAAACCTCACAACCAAGTCCCCTCTGACGGGTCCTTTCATGGACCGTGTCTAGTTACATGGGCTGTGTAGGGTCCCATTGACCCTGTTACAACTGCATTATTTTACATAGGTTGCTTTAAATTTTTAATTAGTATATGTTGTTAAGTGCAACGGCCCTATAATAGACTAGGTGACGCCATTCTTAATTGTTACTGTCACTTTTATGGCACAGAGGAAGTCTGAGTACCCGTTAGTGCGTCAACCTACTTGTGCAATAATTTCTAACAAAGTGTATTCCTTTGTGGCACTTGAAGATAATATGGGTCCATACCTTAGCTTATTTAGACACAGTGATAGGGACGAGCTTGTGTCACGCCTCCACAACTCCCCAATCGTATCATCTCTCAATCAAGATGATAGTGACTAAGGCAATGACTCCTTCTGTAGGTTCGAAGTTCGGTATACATGCAATGTGTCCCCTCACCCTCCTCATACTACAGGGGCCCATGTATTAGGCCATTGCAGAGCTCTCCAATCTTAAAAGGGGGTTCTTTCCAAGGGATTTGAGGAGGAAGCAGATTCCTTGGAATAGGAGGAGAATACTTTGGACCAGGATGAGAGGGGGCAAACTCCAGAGGCTAAGGGTCATGACACTAAGGAGCAGGCAAATGAGGTCGAACTCTAGGACAGTGATGATGAGGCTATTCATTTTGTTGTCTCCTAGATGATAGACCTCGAAATAGCCAGGGCACTTATTGTCTTTCCGAGGGGCAGGTGGACAGTCCCAAAAGCTAAGGATATCTACACTAACAGACTTACAAAAGGTTCCAGGGGGTTCAACATCAGCCCATCATACCAAAAGTTTGGGTCATCACTGACCAAGTTGATAGAGTTCCAAAAATTTGAGATACTTTTAACTCATATAAGTTTGGTTGGATGGCGCAACCACCTGGTTATTATGGGCTTGCCATAGTTGAAGAGTTTCGTTCCAACTATGCTGCTAGTCTACTGAACTCTGTGGAGGGTACCCAATTAAGAAAGGTGTAGAGATAGGTCACACTTACTAGGTCCCCGAGGTCACATATGATGGTGCATGGTACATGAGAGAATATCTTAGAAAATCACCATCAACCGGTTCTTATTTGAGCCAGATTACCAAGCTCCTCCAGATGCCCAATTCATGGAAAGACACATACAAGTTATGGATATGGTGCAGATGTCTGATTTGTCATCTTAGGCTGAACTGTTGGGAAGAATTACAAAGCGAATAGCCATTTAGGGGGTGGGGTGGGGGTACCTTGGGTTACAGACCCCAAGTGTCCTATCGCCAAAGCGTCGTTGACATTTCTTGAAAAATTTTGGTGGTCGGTAGTGCGAGCTAGGTTGTAACCCATAGGAAACGACAATCTACTCCAACCTTCACATGCCTCTCTGATAGAATGACTGATGTCCAGATACAGAGTAAATGTGGGCCGAATTATTGCCTTCAAGATGCGGGACCAAGTTTTATTTGAGAGAGTTGGCATGCCCTTTCTATGCCTCGTTTGTGCCCTTTGCAAATAGGCTGGTGTTCCTACTACTCATTTTTTGGACAAGAAAATAGCTCCTAAGGGTGTAGACAACATTACACTGATTAAATATGTCCAAAACCCCCTTATAGGGATCAGAATATGTTCACTTGGGAGGCCGACAAACTTCCCCTCCGCACCTTCATAACAACCCTTGCCATTTGAGAAATACACCACTGCCCTACCATCATGTGCGATTTCTGAGTGGCCTGAGGGTAGTGGTTGTCATGACCTAAGCCTAGGGGATAGACGTGACATGGCGCAAGGGGAACCCAAAGGGACCCTAAGCAAGCCTCTTAGAGTATAATTACACATCCTTGGTCGCGGAAGTAATAAATCAAGCATCAAAAGATAAAAGAATGGGGAAACCGAGGCTAAGGGAGAACACTTCCATATCATCATAATCCAGAGACAAAAGTCAAGCACATGTCATAGATACATAACATGTCCAACAAATAACTCTAATACATAGATAAGATCAGGGGCCAAGATAAAGTAACCGAGCTCACCCTCATACTCAAATAGACAATAAAGAAGAATATCTCAATACATAAAGGAGAAACATAGACTAAGGTCCTCAAAGTGGAGGACTCACCAACTTGCTTGAACAACACCGAACTAGCCACGTAGAGGAGGAGGATCGACTTGGACTCTGGTTCCTACATGGTGATATCATACAGGCATAGAGTAAAGAAAGTGTTAGGAAGTAATTCGGTTAATTACATAAATGTTGGCTTAAGTTGAAAGCTTGTCGAGGTGGTTTTGTTGCGTTTTAGCGTTAGGGGTTCCCGTTGGGCGTTGAAGTGATGTATTGTTGTTTTTGGAGCATATTAGGAAGCTGGAATATAATGGTTATGGTTTTAATGCACTGCTGCCCTTTTTTGTGAATTTCGTCGCAATAGCGCTTTGTGACGTTTTGGTGTCGCAACGGTATTTGGAAAGGTTTTTAGATGTTATAGATTGTT
>JAOTQJ010189754.1:0-21683 GCA_025642045.1 Solanum sejunctum
GTGCTCTGATACCAAGCTTGTCATGCCTCAAGCGTAGGGCCTAGATGTGACATGGCGAATTGGCAACTTGAAGGAACGTCTTGAATCATATGAGCATGAAATAATGCTAAATATTGGCATTTTCATGCATGAGAACACCTAGGCCCAAGACCCAAAGGCCTTGGACTAAAAAAGAAAAATTGTGCACAAAATACACTATAGCACACCCTTAGCGCATCAAATCATCATGAGAAATCACATTTTACGATTTTTAAATTTTGCTGCGGTTGCTCTTAAATTAGGATAAGACCTATTTTCCACTAAAATTACCCCCTAAATAATATGAAGTCTGATTTTTTATATCGTGCAAAGGTTTTGAGATATATGAAAATTACAATTCTAAGCACTCCCGAGGCACATTTTAGTACACCTTTTTGGGTCATTTCAGTAGGCCTGTGCAACCATGTTGGGGGTTTTGTACCTCAATTGCCTTACTCGGGAGGTAATAGGGCCCGTACAACCATGTTAGGAGGGAGGGTTTGTACCTCAATCGTCTCGCCAAGGAGGTGGTAGGCCTTGGTTACTAATGATGGTCTTTTCCTATACATGCAAAATGTTCTATGTAAGTATGTTTACTACAAGCATTAATCATGCATGCCATATTACTATATGTTCATTTATCACTAGCGCATACTCTGTGCCTACATTATGTTACCTTGTAGGGACTAGAGCTCTACTTGATCATCCTCATCCTCCATGTGGCTAGTACGATCTCTCTACCAAGCAAGTTGGTGAATCCTCAACTTCGGGGATAATGTCTCTGATCTTATGCTATGTGTAAAGACTCTTTTTCTTTTTTATTGTATGCTTGATTATGAGGGTGTGCCCGGTTGCTTTTCTTGGCTCCCTTTAATTTCTATGTTTATTGGTGTTTTTGGATGAGTTATATAATGATGCTATGAGCCTCGACTCTCTTTGACTCTATGATGTTTTATGATATAAAAGATATCCCTTAGCCCCATGTTCCCTTATTTCTACTCTTTTATTGTTATTTAATTGCTTTCGCAACCAAGGATGTGTAATGATATGTTTAGAGGCTTGATTGGAGTCCCTTTGGGTTCCGTATTCACCGTATCACGTCTAGGCCCTAGGTTTAGGTTATGACAAACTTGGTATGAGAACACTAGGTTGTTAATGGTCATCGATATCTAACTATGAGTAAAAGGCTATGAGACATTCTAGGAAATATTTTCCTTCTTCTTACTCTATGTCATGCTATAGAAGTTAGGTAAGGTTTCCCCTTTAACGAATGTTCTTTCAATTGCTTAATCATGCCTAACACAAGAGGAAAAAGAGCTTGCATACCTGAGGAACAAATACCTCATAGAGAGCTTCGGGATGCTGTCACCTTGCTAACTCAAGTTGTGGTTAAGCAAGCCAACCAAGGAACCCAAACCACTTATGCTCCTACTTTGGCATCTTGGGTGAGGAACTTTATGAAGATGCATCCATTAGAGTTCTATAGGTCTAAAGTGGATGCTGCATCCATAAGGTGGCTTTCCTTATGGGAGGAGTTTAAGGTGCCTTTCCTTAACCGGTTCTTTCCTCTTGGTCTTAGGGAAGCCAAATTGATAGAGTTCATGAATTTACTGAAAGGGTCTATGAGTGTGAGAGAGTATGCCCTCAAGTTCAACCAACTCTCTAAATATGCTCCACGTTTAGTTACCAATTTGAGGTCTAGAATGAATAAGGTTGTGATGGATGTTTCGGATTTGGTGAGTAAAGAATGTCATACCACTATATTGATTAGTGGCATAGATTCGTCCCGTTTGATAACTTATGCTGAATAATTGGAAGGGCAGAGGTTGAGAAAGAGGAGGGGTAATAAGGCCAAAAGGGCCCGTTTTGATGATAAGTTCCAAAGTATCAAAGGTGGTCGGTTTCTTCAAAACCAAGGGTCTTATCATGCTCCTAATAGAAGGTTTGCTAATGACTACCCAAGGGTCCAAGGCGATAGTGGTGTTGGTCCTAATGTAATGTGTCCAAAATGTGGTAAGGGTCATAGTGGCCCATGCTTGACGGCTACTAATGCTTGCTATAGTTGTGGGGAAGTATGCCACAAGATGATTGGTTGCCCTCGTAAGTAGAAAAAAGATAAGGATGTTCATCCACAAGGCTGGGGTGCAAATGCGTTTCCTTTAAAGAGGGGAGGCCAAAAGGTGGTGCTCCAAGGCACAATCGATTCTATGCACTCCAAGGGAGACAAGGGGTTGATGAGGTGACCTATGTTATTACTGGTATGTTAAAAGTTTTTGATTTTGATGTGTATACATTGATAGACCCGTGTGCCACTCTTTTTGTTATTACTCCTTTTGTTGCCAAAAAGTTACATGTTGAGTGGGGATTGTTGCGTAAGTCTTATGAGGTGTATACTCCCACTGCTGCATCTATTGTTGCTTTAAAGGTCTATAGAAATTGTCCCATTTGCATTTTTACATAAAATATTGCCTTGTGATCTTGTTGAGTTGGATATGGTGGATTTCGATGTCATTCTTGAGATAGATTGGTTGCAAGCATGTTATGCCTTAATTGATTGTAGAACCCATAGGGTCAAGTTCTAATTCCCAAATGAACCTATCCTTGAGTGGAAGAGTCATGATGTGGTGGTCAAGAGTAGTTTTATCTCTTGCATTAATGCCCAAAAGTTAATCTTTTAAGGGGTGTCTCTATCATCTTGTGAGGGTTAGGGATGTTGAGTCTAAAGTCCTCCCTATAGAGTTGATTCTGGTAGTAAATGAGTTTCTTGATATCTTTCCTAATAACCTTCCTGGTGTTCCTCCCGAAAGGGAAATATTCTTTGGTATAGACCTCCTTCCCAACACTCAACCCATTTTTATTCCCCCTTACCATATGGCCCCGATGGAGTTAAAGGAGTTGATGGAGCAATTGATGGACTCAATGGAGAAGGGTTTTATTAGGCATAACCAATCACTTTGGGGTACACCAGTGTTGTTTGTGAAGATGAAGGATGGCTCACTTAGAATGTGTATTGACTATCGGCAAATTAATAGGGTCACCATCAAGAATAAGTGTCCTCAACCAAGGATTAATGATTTATTTGACCAACTTCAAGGGGCTAGCCACTTCTCTAAAATTGATCTTCACTCCGGGTATCATCAAGTAAAGGTGAGGGAGTGTGACATTCCCCAGATGGCCTTCCAAACTAGGTATGGACATTATGAATTTGGGGTTATGTCTTTTGGGTTGACCAATGCACCAGCTATCTTTATGGATCTTATGAATTGGATCCTTAAACCCTACCTTGATTTGTTTGTGGTGGTTTTCATTGATGATATATTAATCTACTCTCATATTGAGGAGGAGCATATAGGTCATTTTAGGGTGGTGCTTCAAATATTGAGGGAAGAGAAATTGTATAATAAGGATGTGAAATGTGAATTTTGGTTAAAAGAGGTTGCCTTTCTAGGTCATGTAGGGTTGGGGGATAGTATTAAGGTGGATACTAAATAGAGAAAAGTGATTAGAAATTGTCCTAGACCATTGACTCCATCAGACATTAGAAGCTTTTAGGCCTAGCAAGTTACTTCCAGAGGTTCGTGAATGGGTTCTTTTCTATTGCTTCTCCCATGACTAAGCTAACCCAAAAGAAGGCTAAGTTTGTGTTGACCGATAAGTGTGAAAAGAGTTTCTAAACCTTGAAGGATAAGCTTGTCTCCGCTCTTATCTTATCTCTATTGAAAGGGTTAGAAGGGTTTGTTGCGTATTATGATGCCTCGCAGATTGGTTTAGGTTATGTCTTGATGCAAAATGGTTAGGTGATAGCCTATGCTTCCAAATAACTCAAAGTGTATGAAAACAATTATCCAACTCATGATCATGAATTGGCTGTCATGGGTTTTGCATTGAAAATTTGGCGTCTTTATTTATATTGAGTGCATTTTCATGTGTTTACTGATTATAAGAGTCTCTTATATATGTTCTCTCAAAAAGTACTCAACTTGAGGCAATTAAGGTGATTAGAGATTCTTAAGGATTATGATATGAGTGTGCATTATCATTCCGATAAGGCTAATATAGTGGATGATGCATTGAGTAGGGTGTCTATGGGTAGCCTAGCTCATGTTGATGGTAGGGGCATGGAAGTGGCTAAGGAAGTTCATTGGTTGGCTAGGTTTGGGTTTAGGTTGGAAGAGGTTGATAATAGTGGTATTGTGGTTGTTGATGGTTCAAAGTTTTCCTTGGTTCATGAGGTAAAAGCTAGCAAAATATTTATCCCTCCTTATTAGAGTTGAAGGACTTGGTGAGAGATGGCAAGCTGGAGGCTTTCTCCCAAGGGTAGATGGTGCCTTTAGGTACCAAGGTAGGTTATTTGTGCCTTATGATGATGACTTGAGAGAGAAGACTCTTGATGAGGCTCATAACTCTTTCTATTCTATTCACCCTAGTTCTACCAAGATGTATAGAGATTTGAGAGTTGTATTTTAGTGGGGAGGGATGAGAAAGGACATTGCTAAATTCGTATCTGGGCATCATAGTTGCCAAAAAGTCAAAGTCGAACACCAATGGTCTGGTGCCCTAAGCCAAAAGATAGAGATTCCTACTTGGAAGTGGAGGAAATTAACATGGACTTTGTGGTTGCGTTGCCTTAGACTATACAAGTTTTTATTTCTATTTTGGTTGTGGTTGATAGAATGACAAAGTCAGCTCATTTTCTACCGGTCAAGACTACATATGGTGCCGAAGATTATGCTAAATTCTACATTCATGAGTTGGTGAGATTGCATGGGGTACCCTTGTCTATTAACTTGGATTGTGGTGCTCATTTCACTTCTCATTTTTGGAGGTCCTTCCAAAGAGGTCTTGGTACAAAGGTAAAGCTTAGCACGAACTTCCACCCTCAAAAGGATGGCCAAACTAAAAGAACAATCCAAACTCTCAAGGATATGCTTAGAGCTTATGTTTAGGAGTTTAAGGGTAGTTAGGATGATTATTTCCCATTGATTTAGTTTTCTTATAATAATCGTTGTCATTCTAGCATTGTATGGTTCCTTTTGAGGTATTCTATGGTAGGTGTTATAGATCACCGGTTGGGTGGTTTGAAATGGGAGAGATAGCTCTATTGGGTACGGATCTAGTTATGGAGGCTATATAGAAGGTAAGGTTAATTAAAGAAAGGTTGATAACAACCCAAAGTCGTCAAAAGTCCTATGCTGATGTAAGTAGAAGGGAGCTTGAATTTAAAGTTGGTGATTGGGTTTATTTGAAGATTTCTCCCATGAAGGGCGCAGTTCATTTCGGTAAAAAAGGTAAATTGAGTCCAAGATATGTGGGTCCTTTTAAGGTGTTAAGAAAGATTAGTAAAGTGGCCTATGAGTTGGAGTTGCCTAGTGGAATAGACTTGGTTCATCCGGTCTTTTATGTATCCATGTTGAAGAAATATGTGGGTGATCTGAATACTATTGTCCCATTGGATGTTATGGGTATTGTTGAAGACAACTGAACTTTTGAAGAGGTTCTAGTAGAGGTCTTGGATAGGTAAGCGAAGAGATTAAGGAACAAGGATGTAGCTTCTGTTAAGATCCTTTGTAGGAATCAGGAAGTTGAAAGTGCTACGTGGAAGGCCGAGGCGGATATGGAAAAGCAATATCCCTATCTCTTTAATTCTACTCAAGTCTAAGGTACTAATTTTAAGTTTTCTATGTGATTTCATGTCTCATGCATCATCCCTATATGTCATATTCATGCATTCACGTTTATGTTGGCAAATTCATGGTGATTTTGAAACTTATGTTGAGATTTTTGAAATAATGTTTAAGTGCATTATTGCATTCTTGTTGGGTCTGATTCATCATGATTACTTTTCTTATGTGCGCCTCTTTGACATTCGTAGATGAATGTTCCCAAGGGCAAGATATTGAAACAACCCCCAAAAGTAACTGAAAATATGCCTCGGAACTGCCCAGAATCGTAATTTCCGTATATCCCAAAATCAATACGTGGTATCAAAAATCTGACTTCATTCTTGATCAGGAGGCAAAATTGAGTGAGAAATAGGTCTAATCATATTTTTAGAGCAATCATATCAAAATTTAAAAATCATAAAATCTGATTTCCAGTAAGGTATTTGCGCTGCTGGCATGATGCGTCTTGGGCGCACCTCAGTGTATTTTTATGCTAGTTATTTTATTTTGGTCCAAGACTTTTAGGTCTTGGGCCTAAGTCTTCTTATATGTGAAAATACCTATACTTTGTCATATTTCACCTTCATGTCATACACAACATTACCCAATACACTCTCAAACACTTGGACAAATATTCTACCTAAAATTCAAGCGTTAATACTCATTCCTGATCTTAGGGATTTCACTTAAGCTTCAAGTCTCCATTTCCAATATTCATAAAAATATTCCCAAAGTCAAGGCATATGGTTTTCAACCATTGGGTCTTTTCACCCATGGTGCCCAAGCTTCTTTTATACCTAAATTACAAGTTTCTAAGTTGATTTTACTTATGGGTTTTCTATTATGAATTTGACTATGAACTATGTTGGGGTTTTGTAAAAGGGTGTCTGTTTAAGCATGTTTTGAGCTATGAATCTTAGATCTATCTTGAGATTTGATGAAAGGCTTTGACGTATAGTGCATGAGGGTATTACCAAGTATTGGTGGGTTGTTTTACATTAAGTTTTCTAGCATGATCTCACTCTTGAATTGCATGGTCTTACACTAGCATTATATACCTTCCAAGTGTTTAATAAAATATCCGGTTAATGCTTCCTGAGTTATTAAAGACCTAATGCATAGTATTTGAGTTAAATGACTTTATGATAATGAAAGAGATATGTATATGCATTGATGTCATGAATGGCAGCTATAGTTTTTGAAGTTTGTCAATTGTCTCACTTGGGGGGTAGTAAGCTCGTGCAACCATGTTGGGGGGCTTGTACCTCAATTGCCTCGCTCGAGAGGTAGTATACCCATGCAACCATATTGAGGGGTTTGTACCTCAACTGCCTCCCTTGGGAGGTAGTAGCCCCGTGCAACCATGTTGAGAGGTTTGTACCTCAATCGCATCGCCAAGGAGGTGGTAGGACTTGGTTACTAATGATGGTCTCGGCTTACGGTGGATACCTTGGCACCCAGAGACGAGGAAAGGTGTAGTAATCGATGAAATGCTTCGGGGTGATTTATCTGTTGGCTTGACTCTTCTTGCAGAAGAAAAAATCCCTTTAATCAAAGATTTGCTTCCTACATATATAAAATGTTCTATGTAAGCATATTTACTTCAAGAATTGATCATGCATGCCATATTGCTATATGCTCATTTATCACCTAAATATGCATTTTGATTATGTTGCCTACGTCTTGTTGCATTGCATCCTACATACTTAGTAAATTCAAAGGTACTAACACATATTCTATGCGTAGCTTCACTTGATCCTCCTCCTCCTCCATGTGGCTAGTATGATCTCTCTACCAAGCAAGTTGGCAAGTCATAAACTTCGGGGATAATATCCTTGATCTTATGCTCTATATAAAGACTCTCTTCCCTTGGAATTGTATGCTTGGCTATGAGGGTGAGCCTAGTTTCTTATGTTGGCCCCCGCTAAGTTCTATATTTTGATGTGTTGTTGATGAGTTATGTAAAGATGCTATGAGCCTTGAATCTCTTTGACTACGTGATATTTTATGATATGAAAGATGTTCCTTAGCCCCGTGTTCCCTTATTTCTACTATTTTATTATTATTTTATTGCTTCCGCGACCAAGGATTTGTAATTATATGTTAAAAGGCTTGATTGGGGTCCCTTCGGGTTCGTTATTCACCATGTCACGTTTAGGACCTAGGCTTGGGTCATGACAGACATCAATTGGCATTCAAAATAAATAGAAAAAGCAAACTAAAGCTGATGATCAAATAATAAATAAAATATTTTTCGTTAAAAAAATCACTGAGTTGTTAAAGCAACATTAACAATTGTTAACATATTTTTTTGTAGAACTAGTTTTAGCAGTTATGGTTCAGTAGTTATTTCAACAATTGTTGACTAGTTTTAGCAGTTGTTGTACCAGTACTACACTAGTTTCAATAATTGTCGAACTAGTTTTAGCAGTTGTTGTACCAATTATTGCACTAGCTTTAGCAATTGTTGAACTAGTTTTAGCAGTTGTTGTACTAATTACTGCACTAATTCAGAATAACTTCAACTACATATGTATAATTCAATCACATCTGTGCTTAAGTTCTATCACAACAATGTCCTTTTTAAGCATAACAACCTAACCATTAAGAAGCAACCAAAATAATAACACCACCAAAACAATGAAATATACGCACAAATATAGTTTCAACAATTGTTGAACTAGTTTTAGCACTTCTTGTACCAATTACTGTGATAGTTTCAACAATTGTTGTACTAGTTTTAGCAGCTGTTATACTAATTACTGCACTAGTTTATAAATAAATTCTACTACATATGTGTGATTCAATCATACATATGCTTACGTTTTGCAACAATAATGTATTTTTTAGCATAACAACCCAACCATTAAGAAGCATCCATAATAATAACAATAGTAAAACAATATGAAATGCCCCCAAAAGGCCCAAAAATGTGCCTCGAAAACGTCCATAATCGTAATTTTTATATAACTTAAAGTCCATGCATGATATACAAAATTTGAATTCATATTCTTGATTATTGGGATATATTTAGTGAAAAGTGGATATAACCCCAATTTCAAAAGACAAGTAGTGAAATTTCATTTTTGCCAACTTCGCAATTTTCAGTGTGCATCCGCATTGGCTCCACGACGTGGACCCTTCGTGGAGCAGAGTCATGACTTGCTTATTTTTCCTGTTTCAGCCTAAGTCATTAGCGTTTTGGTACCATGCTCTCCTACGTTAAAAGTACCTATACTGAGCTATTTTTAAACACTATACTAGTCAAGACACTCTCAAAACCCTCTTAACACTTAGCCAAATATTTTATAAAAAAAAGTGTCCTAAACTCATTCCAGTCCTCAAGAACATGATTCAAGCTTGAAGTTCTCATTCAAATCTACATCAAGGAGAGCCCCAATTTGAGGTATGTTGGTTTCAACCATTGCATCCTTTCACCCATGGTATCCAATCATCCTTTTTATGAAGCTTGCATGTTTTCAAGTTGAATTACTTATGGGTATTACTTATTATGAATTAGGATTATAAATTATGTTGGGGTGTTATGAAATGATGACTGGAAATACATGTCTACTTATTTCAAGCTTATACTATGAGATAGTATATCTATTATGACTATGCATGTTATGAACTATGAGTCTATGATCTTCTCTGAGATTTGGTGAGGAACTTCAAGCTACATCATATGAGGGTTTTATTATGTGTTGGGGGGTTGATTTACCATGAGTTTTCTCACATTATTTCAGTGTTGAATTACATGATGGTGAACTAGTATTACACATCTACCAAGTATTTGATAAAATGTCTTGTTAAGGATTCATGAGTTATTGATGATCTATTGCATGGCTTATGAGTCAAGTGACTTTTATGATGATTAAGGGAATGTATATATATGTCAAATTCATGAGAAGTATCTGTAGTGTTGCAAGTTAACCACACTTTGTTGTGGGGTGACATGCCAATACTACCACGTCGAGAGGTATGTACCTTAACCACCTTCTTGGGGGATGACATGCCCATACTACAATGTCGAGGGGCATGTAGCTTGACCACCTTATCGGGAGGTGGAATGCCTATACTACCATGTTGAGAGGTAGATATCTCAATTACCTTCCAAGGGTGTGACATGCCTTAGATTCCAAGTAATAGCTTGCTTGGTCTATGATGATAGTCCCTTCCTACACATGTAATATGCTCTACACAAGCATGTTTTACTTCAAGCATTGATCATGGATGTGATATTAATATTATAATATCTCTTGATTATGCTTATGAATTATAATTATGTTGCCTATCACTTGTTCTATTGCATCCTACATACTTAGTACATCCAAATATACTAACGCATACTCTATGCCTACATGATGTTACCATGTAGGAACCAGAGTTCCTCATGATCATACTCCACATGGCTAGTTTTGATACCTTAAAGATAAGCTTTTAGTGATTTCTCAAGTTGAGGGACACTAGTTTTGCACTATTACTATTGTTATATCTTTATGTTTAACTTGATACTATGAGGGCGAGCTCAGAAAGTCTTTGATACCCCAATCTATGCTAGGGGTATTGTTGGAACAAATGATATAATTATGCTATGATATTAAATATTGAATGTTTTATAGGTATCAAAGACTTCCTTTATTCTATTTATCCTTATCAATATCTCTTGTTGTTGTTTATTTTTTTTGCAACCAAGGATGTGAATATGATATGCTAAGAGGCTTATTTAGAGCCCCTTTTGGGTTCTTATTCGCCATGTCATGTCTAGGACCTTGGCTTGGGTTGTGACAAACTTGGTATCAGAGTATTAGATTGTTAATAGTCCTCAGAATCCAACACACCATGTCGACTAGAGTCTTGTCCGTGGTTGTGAATTGCACCACGACTATGAGCAAGAGGCTATGAGGTATTTTAGAAAATGTTTCCCTTCTTCATGGTCTATGTCATGATATAGAAGTTAAGGTAAGGCTTTACCCTAACTTATATTCTTTGATATTTTAGATCATGTCTATTCCAAGGGGAAGAAGAGCTCATTCACCCGAGGAGCAACCGGCTCCTCTCGCTCCCCAAGCTCATCAAGATGGGGGAGTAGCCCATGAAGAATTTTGGGAAGCCATTACCATGTTGGCTCATGTCATGACCAAGCAAATCAACTAAGGGGCCAAAGCCCCTCATGCTCCTACTCTGGCCTCAAGGGTGAGGGATTTTACTAGAATGAACCTACCGGAGTTTCATAGGTTTAAAGTGGATGAGGATCCTCTAAAATTTAATGATGAAGTGTATAAAGTGTTTTCCATCATGGGGGTTAGATCGGAGGAGAAATCAAAGTTGGCGGCCTAGCAACTCAAAGGGGTGACTCAAATATGGTTTAACCAATGAAAGGTGGAGAAGGAAGATAACAATGTCATCCAGTGGAAATAGTTCAAGGCAAAATTTCTTAACCGGTTCTTCCCTCTTGAGCTAAGGGATGACAAAATGATGGAATTTTTAAATCTAAAGCAAGGGCCTATGAGTGTGAGGGAGTATGTCCTCAAGTTTAACCAACTCTCCAAGTCTACTCTACAATTGCTGGCCAAGCTGAGATCTAGAATGAACAAGTTTTTATTGGGTGTGTCCGACTTGGTCAATGAGGAGTCTCATGCTACCATGTTGATAGGTGAAATAGATTTCTCCCACCTTATGACTTATGGCAAACAATTAGAGGGGGAAAAGTTATGCAAAAGAAAAATGGGTGAGGACAAGAGGTCCCATCTTGAAGGTAGATTCCAATATCCCAAAGGTGATCAGTTTCCTTAATGCTACAAATTACAAGACCAAAGGTCTTCCAATGCACTTAATAGTAGGGTTGCTAATGATAATTAAATATTCCAAGATAGAGGCGATGTGGTGCTGAAGATTATGTGCCAAAGATGTCTTAGTTACCATAGTGGTCTATGCATGAGAAACTCAAATTCTTGATTTGGTTGTGGTGAAGTGGGTCATAAGGTAATTGATTATGCACATACATAAAATAAGGGTAGAGATGGTCGTCTACAAGGCCAAGCTACAAATGCGAGTCCTAAGGGAAGAGGAGGCCAACAAGGGGATTCCCTAAGGCACAATAAGTTCTATGTTCTTCAAGGGAGACAAGGGGTGTATGAAGTACCCGATGTCGTCACTGGTATATTTTTAAAGGTTTTTTATTTTGCTGTGTATGCATTGATAGACTTGGGTACCACTTTTTCTTTTATTATTGCTTTTGTTGCCAAGAAGCTCTATGTTAAACCCAAATTATTGTGTAAGCCTTATGAAGTGTGTACTCCTGTTGTTGCATACATTGTTACTAGAGGAGTCTATAGAAATTGTCCCATTTTCATTTTGCATAAAATCTTGCCTTGATTTTGTGGAATTGGATATGGTAGATTTTGATTTCATTCTTGGGATGGATTGGTTGCAATCACATTATGCTTCTATTGATTATAGAACCCATAAGGTCAAATTCCAATTCCCTAATGAACCCATCCTTGAGCGGGAGAGTCATGATGGGATGGTCAAAAATAGATTCATTTCTCGCGCTAAAGTCCAAAAGTTGATTTCTAAGGGGTGTCTCTATAATCTTTTAAGGGTTAGGGATGTTGACTCCGAAACCCTTCTTATAGAGTCAGTTCTGGTGGTTAATGAATTCCTTCATCTCTTTCCTTATGAGCTTCCAGTGTTCCTTCTGAAAGGGAAATAGATTTTGGTATAGACCTTCTTCCTAATACTCAACCCATTTCTATCCCCCCTTACCATATGATCTGGTAGAGTTGAAGGAGTTGAAAGAGCAATTGAGGGATTTCTTAGAAAAGGGTTTTATATAGCCTGGTAAGTCACCTTAGGGTGCACTGATGTTATTTGTGAAGAAGAAGGGTGGTTTTCTTAGAATGTGCACTTATTACCAACAACTTAATAGAGTCACCTTAAAGAATAAGTATCCTCTACCAACAATTGATGATCTTTTTGACAAGCTTCAAGTGGCTAGTCACTTCTATAAGATTGATCTTCGGTCTGGGTATCACCAAGCGAAAGAGAGGGAGTGTGACATTCCAAAGATGGGCTTTCAGACTAGGTATAGGCACTATGAGTTTGTGGTTATGTCCTTTGGGTTGACTAATGATTTTGCTATCTTCATGGATATTATGAATAAGGTCTTTAAACCCTACCTTGATTTGTTTGTTTTAGTTTTTATTGATGCTATCTTGATCTATTCCCATAGTGAGGATGAGCATGTGGATCACTTGAGGGTGGTGTTGCAAATCTTGAGGGAAGATACGTTATATCCCAAATATTAAAAATGTGAGCTTTTGTTAAAAGAGGTTGCTTTCCTCGGGTATGTGGTGTAGGGGGATGGCAATAAGGTGGATCCTAAGAAGACAGAGGTGATTAGAACTTGTCCTAGTCTTTGACTCAATAAGACATTAGAAGTTTCTTGGGTTTCTGGGATTATTACCGGAGATTTGTAAATGAATTATCTTCTATTACTTCTTCTATGACTAAGTTGATCCAAAATAATGCAAAATTTTTGTGGAACGATGAGTGTGAAAAGAGTTTCAAAACTTTGAAGGATAAGCTTGTCTCCACTCTTATCTTGTCTCTATCAGAAAGATTGGAAGGGTTTGTTGTGTATTGTGATGGCTCAAGAATTGGTTTGGGTTGTGTTTTGATGAAAAATGGTAATATGGTAGCATATGTCTCTAGACAACTTAAGGTGCATGAAAAGAATTATCCAATCCATAATCTTGAAATGGCCACCGTGGTATTTGCTATGAAATTTGGCATCACTACTTATATGGGGTCCATGTTGATATGTTTACCCATCATAATAATCTTCAATATGTGTTCACCCGAAAAGATCCCAACTTTTGACAAAGAAGGTGGTTAGATCTCCTTAAAGATTACAATATGAACGTGCATTATCACTCCGGTAAGGCTAATTTTGTGGTCGATGCTCTAAGTAGGGTGTCTAGGTGTAAGCTACCACATATTGATGATGGTTACAAAGAGGTGGCTACAGAGGTTTATCGATTAGCTAGATTGGGAGTTAGGTTGGAGGAACTTGACAATGGTGGTATAGTAGTTGTTGATGGTTCTAAATCTTTATTGATTGATGAGGTAAAGGGAAAGCAAGATCTTGACTCCGCATTATTAGAATTGAAAGCCTTGGTGAGACGTGGTAAGGTGGGGCGGTTTCTCCCAAAGGGGAGATGGTGCCCTTAGCTACCAACATAGATTATGTGTGCCTAGTGTTGATGACTTGAGAAAGAAGATTTTAGATGAGGCTCATAATCTTCCTATTCTATTCAACCCGGTTCTACAAAGATATATAGAAATTTGAGGGAAGTGCTTTGGTGGGGTGTTCTGAAGAGAGATATGTAATAACCTTTATATTTTTTTCAAGGGTTAATTAGTAATTTTAACCATTAATAATTCTTATTAAAAGATTTTTTTAAAAAAAAGTGCAGCCCAACCCTAAAAGAAGCAATAATACGCAACAATTAAAAAAAAAGGAAGAAAGAAAAGAAGCAACATATTATTTTTTTGCTTCTGACCTATGCATAAAAAAGAAAGAGAAAAAAAGTGTTCTTTCGTCCTTTTCTATTTGAAGTAAACACACAACTCACAAGGGGATTAGGGAAATTCATATACAGAATTGACTTGATCTTGTGTACCACTGTATCGGGTGATAATGTGCATGTATTTTCTTATTTATTGTGTGCTCTCGCTAGTTGAAAGCGTATTTAATAGAATTTCCATTAATTAAGTTTAACAATAAGATTATGAATATCTTAACTTTTAATTTATAGTCTAAGGTAATGGATATTAGGGTTTAACTCTAAACTTGAAAACTAGGGATATTGAGACTTGAGTTTGGCCAACATAATTTATATCGATAATTAATATTTTTTTCATAGTTTGAGGAAAGTAAAAGCTATTTAAGTGGGTTTTCTATGCGTGCAAGATGGTGGAACTTGTCATTAAATAGGTAAGTCAGACTTTAAAACTTTAGTGCTTGCTTTTCAAACATGCTTTTAAAAAATATATTTTTCTTTGTCTAGTGTATGTGTTGGGACAAACATGTGGTTGACAGAGCTGATGTTTCTTTGATAAACCCTAGATATTCTATTTTTGAGAGGAACATCAAATATTACATGAGTAATAGGTGGTGTGATGATTATTACTGTGCTATGCTTGCTAGGGGCATACTTAGCTGCCGTAATATATTAGGGGCATACCATGCTACCATAATATGTTAGGGGCTTTGTACATGCTGCCATAGTATATTTTTAGAGCATTGTACATGCTGCCATGGACTTGTCGAGGTGATGGGTTGATCTCATTCGCTGCCATTTATGACACATTTTGACTGTAGATTGAATTGAGACATGTAGTTACCCTTTTTAAACAACTATTTGAACTTATTGAGCTTATTATGTAGTACATTCTTATGTATATTGTTTATGTATATTCACTGTGCACATGTATTTTATAATTCTTGTTCCATTGGTGTTGAAGTAGCGAGTCGAGGATCTTACTGGGTTATATTTTTATATAGCTCACTCTTTCTTTGCTTGTTAATGCAGATACTATTACAAGGGGTGAGACTTGTGGCTGACGAGTTTTTATCCGTAGACCCTGTTGCTGAAGTGATCCTTCGCATTGTTCATGGAGGCTACTACTTTAGCTGTATTTATTATAGTTTATGTTTTTGTTCTTTTTGGGGTTCGTATGCCCGATAGTTTAGCTCATATCACTCTACTAGATGCTCCATGATCCTATTGTGAGATTTGGACTAGAGATATTTTTGTTAAGTGACCTTTTCCGTTCATAAATTGATATGCAAATTTTAGTTTGCTAGTTAAACTCTTAATTTATGATTATTGATGAGTTTTGGAGTTATATACTATATTATTAGTGTTTGGATTGTTTGGATGTATATGAATATTTGGTTCTCCTGACAAATAGTGTGAGCGGGTGCCAGTCACATCTAGAGGGTATTTTGGGATGTGACAAAGTTGGTATAAGATCCTAGGCTTTAAGTCCCGGGTCATAGATAGTGTTTGGTAGAGTTTTGTTCATGGGTTATAGGCGCCCATACTTATAACCTTAAGGGTAACTAAACATTTAGGATGTATTCTCATTTTTCACTCCTTATTCATGCATTGGGTTGAACCAAGTTTAACTTTTAAATATTTTTCGCAGATGGCTAAGAGACATGCCTCTTCCTCTTCTATTGAACCCAATGCAGTTGTTGGACATGGTGGGGATATGGTATTACCTCTTGTGGCAGTCAAGGAAGGTCTCATTCTACAAGAGTTCGGACTAGGGCATCTACTACTCCTCAATCAGGAGTTATGAATGAGGGATAAACCCAAGCTGTTGCCCCAGAGAAAGTGAAGGAACAGGTTGCTCGAGATTCCCCACAGACAGTGGTAGCGGCTACACCTACTATTGCTTTATATTCAAATTTTGTGATGAGGTTGTTGAATGTGTTAGAAGCATTGGTGCCTAATCAAGGTGGAACCCTAGCCCATCAAACTACTACAACAATGTAGGAACAGGATCAATTGAATATTGATGCGACTCAGACACCACATTTAACCCCTCAACAAGTTGCTCATCCAGTTACAACTACAGGGCAACCCACACATCTTAAGACTTTCATATACCTTAAGCCACCAGAGTTTGATGCGACACCAGCTTCTACTGAGCCTCAAAAGCTCCTTGATCATTGCAAAAAGATATGACACTAGGGTTGAAAGGGACTTATGGTGTGGAATCAACCACTTTTATGTTCTCAAGATCTCCAAAGGCATGGTGGACTTCTATTCAGAGATCTAGAGAAGCAGGGTCACTACTTATCACCTGATCCGAATTTTCAGCAATGTTTAAGGATAGGTTTATTCCATTGAGCAAAGAAGATGATATGAGATGTCAATTCCATGATTTGCGTCAAGGCAATATAATAGTTACAGCGTATGAGGCCAAGTTCATTGAATTATCTAGGTATGTCCTATTTTTGATTGCAGATCCAAGGGAGAAAATGAAAAGATTAGTGGATGGACTAGAGCACCATTACCGTGGTCCTGTGATCTATGCGAGATGGTACAAATTAAGATGTGGTTGACACTACTCTTTGTTGTAAGTCCTATTGGGAGATGGAGAAAATCGAGCAAGAAAGAAAAAAGGCGCATAATATAGGTGGATTCAGTGGTGCTCTATCTGGAGGCAAGAGTGGATTTCATCGTGGGCAATGTAGTCCTACTCAGTCAGATTCAGTGGTACAATCTTCTAAGAGTGGTTATCCAGCTAGACAGGTCCAACAATTGATATAGAAGAAGGGTGATAATTCTTTCCAATCCAGATAAGATTTAGGGTATTCTAATTGTGGTATGAATCACAATGGTCGCTGCTTTGGTATTGGTGGTCCTTATGTTACTTGTGGTAAAAGTGGTCATATTGCTAAACTTTTTCCTAAGGGAGACTCTTGTACTAGTCAAGCTACTACATAGATGCAGAGAAATATGCCAGATACTTAGGCTTAGATTAGGCCAACTAGGGCCACTCCACAGGTTGCTCGTGGATAGGGTCAATAGGGAGAATAGGTTGCTCAGGGAGTAGGTAAACCATTAAGATTATTTTATATGGTAGACAGGATGTTGAGGGATCGAATGTTGCAGTCATAGGTAATTTTACTGTCAATTCTCATGAGGCATATGCGTTTATTGTTCCTGGTTCTATGTATTCGTATGTATCCCCGTCTTTTGCTCTATCTTTAGAATGACAAGTTGTGACTCTTAATGTGCCCTATATGGTTATGACGCTAGTTGGGAAGACTTTATTAGTGTATAGAATGTATAGAGATTGTGTTATATCTGTGCAGGGTAAGGACACAATAGTTGCTTTATTAGAGTTGTCACTATCTGACTTTGGTGTAATTATGGACATAGATTGTTAGAATCATGTTATGCTTTGGTTGATTGTTCTGCTAAGCTAGTACATTTTAATTTCCCCGGAGAACCATATTTATTATGGAAAGGTATGACTCCTTTAACTCAGGGGAAGATAATATCTTATGTAAAGGCACGCCGAATGATTAATCATAGGTTCTTTGGTTTTATTGCTACTGTCCATGATACTCGAGGGGAGGATGCTACTATTGATAGTATTCTAGTTGTGCAAGAATTTGTTGATATGTTTCCAGAAGACTTACCTGGATTACCTTTGATGAGAGAAATTGAGTTTAGTGTTGATTTAATGTCAGGCACTCAACCTATGTCTATTCCTCCGTATCATATGGCTCCAACAGAGTTAATAGATTTGAAGGTCCAACTCCAAGAGCTACTTTATAAAGGGTTCATTAGGTTTAGCATATCACCTTGGGGTGCCCTAGTGTTATTTGTTAAAAAGAAAGATAGCACGATGAGAATGTGCATCTACTACAAGCAGTTAAATAAGGCAACAATCAAGAATAATTATACATTGCCTCACATTGATGATCTATTTGATCAATTGCAGGGTGATACTCAATTTTACAAAGTTGATTTGAGATCAGGTTATAATCAGCTGAGAATAAAGATCGACGATATCTCAAAGACAACCTTTTGAACCAGGTATGTGCACTTTGAATTTGTAGTGATGTCTTTTGGATTGACTAATGCACCTGCGACATTTATGGACCTCATGAACAGGTCATTGAAGCCATACTTAGACTAGTTTATGATGGTATTTATTTATGATATTTTGTTCTACTCTCGAGATAAAGCTGAGCATGAACATCATCTGATAGTTGTATTGCAGACACTTAGAGAACAAAAGCTTTATGCTAAGTTATTAAAATGTGTTTTTTGGTTGGGTACAATTTCCTTTTTAGGACATGTGGTGTCACAAGATGGGATTCAAATCAATCTAAGAAATGTAGAAGCTATTCGGGATCGTCCACGACCTAATACTCCTACAAAGATACTCAATTTCTTATGGCTAGTTGGATATTACAGGCGGTTTGTGGAGGGTTTCTAAAAGATAGCCACTCCATTGATACGTTTATCTCAGAAAGGTGTGATTTTTCAGTGTCAGATAAATGTGAAGAAAGTGTCCAAAAATTAAAGATTGTATTGACTACAACTCTTATTTTTCACCTTACCTACAGTGATGGGTGGTTTGACCATATAAAATATTGTGATGCGTCTAGAGTCGGATTATGTGGTGTCTTGATGCAGAATGATAAAGTGGTGGCTTATGCTTCTTAACAGCTAAAGATTCATGAGAAGAATTATCTGACACATTACTTAGAGTTAGCCGCCATTATATTTGGTCTCAATATATGGCGTCACTACCTTTATGGTGAGTCATGTGAAGTCTATACTAATCACAAGAGTTCGTAATACATATTCAAGCAAAGGGATCTAAATCTGAGGCAACGACAATGGTTGGATCTACTTAAAGATTATGATCTTACTATCTTATACCATCATGGAAAGGCAAATATAGTGGAAGATGCTTTGAGTAGAAAGTCTATGGGCAACTTGGCTTAGATTGCGGGTTGAAAAGTTACCTATGGTTAGGGATATTCAGTCTTTAGCCAATCAGGGTGTTCGAATTGATCATACATTATCTAGCGAGTTTATTATAGGTATGGTAATGGAATTATCCTTAGTTGGAGAAGCCAAGGCTTGCCAATATGACGATCCCCAACTTGCTAGATTACGAGATTGAGTGCAGAGTGGAGGCGTGAAGTCATTCTCAATTGATGGCAAGGGCATTTTGCATCAACATGGTAGATTGTACAGTTGCATGGTGGGTGAGGTAAAGCCTTTAATTCTTGAAGAGGCTCATAGCTCGCGATACTCTATCCATTTAGGTGCTTCAAAGATGTATCAAGACTTGCGTGGTTTGTACTAGTGAAAAGGTATGAAGTCAGATATTTTGAAGCATGTGACTAGTTGTATGAATTGTCAATAGGTCAAATATGAACATCAAAAACCTGGTGGAGTAATGCAAAACCTGATTAACCCGGAGTGAAAGTGGGAAAGGATTACGATGGACTTTGTTATCTGGATGCCGAATACTTTCAAGAAGCATAACTCAGTTTGGGCGATTCTGGACAGAGTTACAAAGTGTACCCATTTATACCAGTTGGGGTTACTTATACTATAAAGCAGTTAGTAGACATTTACCTTCGAGAGATAGTTCGGCTCCATAGGGTACTTATTTCGATAATATCTGATTGAGGTGCATAATTCACTGCTGAGTTATGGAAGTATTTTTAGAGGTCATTGGGATCACAAGTTGAGTTGAGCATAACTTTTCATCTTCAAACTGACGGGCAGTCTGAGCGGGTTATTTAGATCTTAAAGGACATGCTTAAGGTTTGAGCAATTGATTTTGGTGGATAATCGATTGCCTTTGGCATAGTTTTCTTATAATAATTACTACCAGTCGAGTATACATATGGCACCATATGAGGCTCTATATGGTCGCAAGTGTCAATCACCAATTGGGTAGTTTGAACCTAGCGAAACACAATTACCAGGTCCAGATTTTGTTCAGCAGGCCTTAGAGAAAGTTGCAGTGATATGAGAATGGCTTCAAATAGCACAAAGTAGACAGAAATCTTACGCAAATAAGAAAGTTCATGATGTAGAGTTCATGAAGGGAGAGAAGGTCTATATGAAAGTTTCTCCTATGAAGGGAGTTATGAGATTTGGCGAAAAAGGTAAGCTGAGTCCTAGACACATTGGTCGTTATGAGATTTTAGATCAGATTGTATTGGCGGCATAATGTCTAGCTTAACCTCAGAGATTATCCGCTATACATCCTATATTTCACATGTTTATGCTTCAACGATATGTTAGTGATGATAGCCATAAGATTAATCTAGAAGATGTGGAGCTTGATGAAAATTTAGAGTATGAGGAAGGTCCAATATCTATTCTTGATAGACAAGTGAGGCATTTGAGGTTGAAGAAGATAGTTTCAGTGAAAGTGTTATGGCGTAATCATCCAATCGAAGAGGCTACTTGGGAGTGTAAGGAGAACATGCGAGAGAGATATCTTAACCTATTTAACACTCCAGGTATGGTTTTGTACTCGTTTGAGGATGAACTTTATTTTAAGTTGGGGAGAATGTCATAACCCTAATATTTTTTTCAAGGCTTATTTGGTAATTTTAACTATTAATAAGTCTTATTAAAAGAATTTAAAAAAAAAGAGCAGTCTAGTCCTAAAAGAAGTAATGATACTCAGGAATTAAAAAAAAGAAAGAAAGAAAGAAACGAAATAGTGTATTATTTTTCTGCTTCTGACATACATATAAAATAAAGACAGAAAAAACTTATTCTTTCGTCCTTTTCTTTTTGAAGAAAACACACAACTCACAATGATTAGGAAAATTCATACACATAATTGACTTGATCTGTGTACCACTATTTTGGGTAATAAAGTGCATATATTTTTCTTATTTATTGTGTGCTCTTGTTAGTTGAAAGCCTATTTAATAGAATTTTCACTAATTAGTTTTAACAATGACATTAAGAATACCTTTAATTTTAATTTATAGTCTAAGGTAATGGGTATTAGGGTTTAACCCTAAACTTGAAAACTAGGGATATTTAGATTTGAGTTTGGCCAATACAATTTATATTGGTAATCAGTATTATCTCATAGATTGAGGAAAGTAGGGGTTGTTGTAGTGGTTGTTCTATGCGTGTAGGGTGGTGGAACTTGTCATTAACAAGGTAACTGAGACTTTAAGCTTTAGTTCTTGCTTTTCAAACATACTTCAAAAAATATATTATTCTCTGTCTGGTGTATGCATTGGGATAAGCATGTTCTTGACAAAGTTGATGTTTCTTTTATAAACCCTACATATGCTATTTTTGAGAAGAATATCGAATATTTTCATGAGTATTATGTGGTGTGATGCTGAATACCCTTCTTTATTACTGTGATGTGGTTACTAGGGGCATACTTAGCTATTGTAATATG
>JAOTQJ010189815.1:0-21675 GCA_025642045.1 Solanum sejunctum
ATGAATGATCTTCAAAGACTAATAAAAAGCTGATCCTAAAACCCTAATTTATACTGAATATACAATTTACTAAAAATTCCTAAAATAATTAGAAATCTAGTCGGCGTCTGCTACGGCTTGTAGTTATGACTCATAGGGTTGACTTACGAGCTGTAATTTGGCTTTCATGGTCAGCACTTGGCATTTTGGGCTTCACTGCTATGATCTACCTCTACAAGTCATAGTCTTATCTATGAGTCGTAGTGCCTTCTCATAGTTCACTCTTGCAATTGTTGATCTAATTTTAATCAACACTGTTAATTGCTATGAGGCCTCCCTTTATGAGTGGTAGAAAAGAGTACGACTCATACCTTGAGCTCATATGGATGAACTTTAAATTTTTAGTTTTTGTTTTTGCACACTATTAATTGCTACGAATAGCCCCTATGACTCGTAGCTTGGACTACGACTTGTAGTGGGTCCCATAGATCTTCAAAATCAATAAAATCTGCAACTTTTCCCAAAATCAAGCCAACCTATATTTTTTGTAAAAATAAACACAAAAACACATGAAAACCATAAAAAAGTCACATTAAGAACACGCAAAATTCTATGTTTTAGGCATCAAATGTATTGTATTTTGGCAGCACATCAAGCACCTACTATATCTCCGCTAGCAGGTGCGCCAACCCAAAATATGGAACAACTAGTAATGGGTAAATGGTAGAAACTAAACAACAGAATAATGATATCTAGAAACAATATAGAAGAAGTCAAAATATGTATATAAACAAAATAGGAGTCCTCCTAGAATATGGATGTCACTAGTACAAAACAACTAAAAAGAGTACAAATCTCAAAAGTATAAAAAAATAATATACAACAACAACAACAATATACCCAGTGTCTCAAAAGGCTCCCGCTCATTGTGGGGTGAGGGGGGGTTGGATATACGCAGCCTAACTCCTACGTTTAAAAACATAAAGCGTCTGTTTCCAGGTGAACCATGAGGAGCGTCAAAAGTTAGATTTACTAACCGCTACTTCAAAAATGAAAAAAGCGCAAATACTTTAAAGAGACATTTTGCTTTATTCCATCATACTCCAAGGCTAAAAAATAGTTAATCTTTGGCTCCATCCGAGATTGATGGAAATAAAAAAAATAATATACAAATATACAAAAACTACAATAGACCTATCTCAAATACAAAAGAATAGCCACAAAATAATAATCAAAAGGAGATGGTAATGATGCAAAATGATGAGCTCACCCTCGCCTTTCAATGTTGGTTGCTATTATGTTGAATGACGGAAATCATAGGTGGTGCTCAATTTTGCATCAAAAAAATGGATGCAGAGTTTAGTATTAGTAACAAGAATATAGATGCCTAGTAGGAATCAAAGATCGACTGAACAAGGAAAGTACATGTAATAAGATATACTATAACAAAACACATAAAGAGGTTAACAACAGAAAAATAGTAAAGGTATACATATGAGTGTAAAAGAACAATCAAGATCTAAAGTAACTAAACTCAACCGAGTCCACATAAGCCCAGAAGGTACATTCACACACAAATTTTTTTTAAAAAAGGGAAGGATATCCATAATCTCGGCAAGTACATAGAGAAGGGAAACTAAGAATAAAGGAATCAGGTAGAACCAAAGTATTTATAAAGTTTAAGGATTATTGAGATTTGAAAAGGGTAAAACATATAGTCAGTCCTCGAACCACTGGTGAGTCTTTTGCAATTGATATCTCAATATGAACCATACTCTATAAGGTTTTGTGTAGAGCCCAGACCTCAAATAGTGGATGTCTTCTTTTGATAAGTACAGTGAAGAGATCAAAGGGGCCAAAATCTATATGTCAACTCTATTTTAAGAGGATAAAATATCAATAGCAAGAATTATAGAGTTCAGACCCCGAACCATGGGTGAAGTCTCCTAATAGTGTTATCCCAAGGATAATTAATTGAAGGTATGCTACTCAAAATTTCCTCTACCCAAAGCTATCAAAATTTATCCTAACATCCTTATATATCATTTAAGTATCTCAATGTAGGCTGAAGCCAAACTAAAATAATGCCTAAAGCCCAATGAGCCTTAATATGTGACAACAAACTTTAAAGAGGATCATACGAGAATTATGCATAATAAGGCCCCGAAGTTGAGTCACTACTTAGCTAAGGCTCATATCTGTTAGACTCAAGTCTACTACATTAGTCTACAAGGATCTACACCACTCGATAATACATTGAGAAACAAAAATGCCTAATGTCTCCAAATATCACAGGTTTATGATGTCAATAGCCTCATACAAAACTAAGGCCAAAGGTGCTCCAGGATAATACACAAGCCAAAATAAAACATACCAAAAAGGAAGGGATGAACAAAACTATGGATTCAGCTGCACGTCATACCCAAAAATAATATAACCCATGGATTCTACCAAACATACCATAAGCCAAAAACTTCTAACTTCATTACATGACAGGGGTGATCGATTACGACAGCTCGATCAATCATTTTAATAGTCCCCCCAAAATTCATGCAAATCAACATCAATTCATATGTTAAAGATTAATTTAAATAATGTGAAACAACCCAAAAAGTTTTCGAAAATGTGCCTCGAAAGTGCCCAAAATCTTATTTTTCGTGTATCTGAAAATCCATTTAGAATTTCAAAAATTCGACTTCATATTCTTGTTTAGGGGGTCCAAATTAGGGTGGCAAGGGAATCAAATTATGAAATTTCTCTTGGTGCGATTTTCAGACAATCTCCACGTCCTCTCTGCGACACGGAGATATGTTATTTTTGCACTGTCTTTTTCTAGTTTGCCGAGAATTTTTTCTAAGTGTTGGACCTAAGTTTTTCCAAAATGTATTTTCACCTATACTGAGCCTTATTTCACCCTTATATCACCCAAAATATTCCCCAATATTTCCCCAAACACTTAGACTCATTTCTAATCCAAAATTCAAGTCCCAAACTCAAGGCCAATCTCAAGGATTTCTTCAAGGATCTCACCCAAGCTTCACAATCTCCATTAGAGTCTTCTGCAAGAACTTCACAAAAGCTAACGTATATGGTGTTGAACCATTGGGTCCTTCCATGCATGGTTCCTAAACCCTTTTTTTTACTAATAATACATTATTTAAAGTTGATTTTACATGTGGGTCTTCTATATTGAGAAACTCACTTTAGAGTGATTTTAGTTCATAAAAATATGGTTGTTTTAGCATGTTTTGAGCTTCAAATCTTGGATCTAATGTTGAATTTGATGAGGGGTTTTGATATGAATGTATTGGGGGTATTGAAAGGTGTTGATTAAAGGTTTTACCACTAATTTTCCTGCATGATATCATCTCCAAATTGCATGCTCTTTTACCCCGATTACACACCCTCCAAGGTGTTTGATAAAATGTCCTGTTATGTTTTCTTGAGGAATTGAAGGTTTAAAGCATGAGATATGATATGACTGATGTTATGATGGTAAAATAAGCTTATGTACATGATTGTTCCTACAGGAGGTATTGCATTAGAGATTATAATGAATCCTATATAAAGTGTTACTTAGACCATACCCAATTCGGGAGGACAAAAGCCTAGGTAACCTAGAATGAGGGTTAATACACATCTCCACCAGGGTAAAAGGGTGGCATCGTCATCAATCTAGAATAAGGGTTAATACTCATCTACAACTAAGTGATGGGGTGGCAACATTACAAACCTAGAATGAGGGTCAATACTCATATCCACCTAGGTGATGAGGTGGCAACATCACCAATCTACCAAAGGGTTCATACCTTGTAATGCTAGCTTTGTCTCATATTCACATATAATATTCTATATGAGTATGGATTACCTAAGTATGTTTAACTTATGCATTGATCATACATAACATATCTATATCATGCCTATTGCCTATTGTTATGTATATTGATTATGAAGCTTGTGTCTTGTTGCGTTGTATCTCACATACTTAGTACATTCAAATGTACTAACACATACTCTTGCTTACATGATATAACCATGTAGGAACCGATGCCCAAGTTGAGCATCTTTCTCCACGTGGCTAGATGGTGCTATTCCAAGCTTTTTTATTAGTCCTCCATTTAGGGGACTTTGGTTTATGTTTTCCTATTATCTATGTATTAAGACACTATCTTATATTCTATTTGACTATGAGGGTGAGCCCAGTTACTTTATCTTGGTCCCTGCTCTATATATGTATTTAGAGGTGTTTGTTGGACATGTTGTGTATTTGTGCATGAGCTTTGACTCTTGACTCTTGACTTTTGATTATGACATTTATGAAACCTTTCCCGTATTCCCATTTCCCTCATTCTCAATATATATGTTTTGTATGCTTCTGTGACCAAGGATGTGTAATGACAAGTTAAGAGTCTTGTTTGGTGTACCTTCAAGTTCCCTATTCGCCGTGTCATGTCTAGGCCCTAGGCTTGGGTTGTGATAAACTTTGTATCAGAGTGATAGGTTGATAGATCCTTAGATTTCAACACACCACATTTATTAAAGTCCTATTCATGGTTGTGAAGCGCGCCATGACTATGAATAGGAGGCTGTGAGGTGTTTTAGGAAATGTTTCCCTTCTTCGTGTCCTAAGTCATGCTATAGAGTTGTGATAAGTATTCCCCCTAACAATTATTCTTTGTTATGATAGAACATGTTGAATACTAGAGGAATAAGGGCCCATATTCCCAAGGAGTAACCTACAAATAGTGAGCTCCGAGATGCTCTTACTATGCTTGCCCAAGTGGTGGCAAACCAAGTCTAACAAGGGGCCCAAGGCCCTCATGCTACTACCCTGGGAGCTAGGGTAAGGGACTTCATGAGGATGAATCCTTCGATTTTCCATGGGTTAAAGGTGGATGAGGATCCACAAGAGTTTATTGATGAAGTCTACAAAATCTTGTCAATCATAGTTTTGGACCAAATGAGAAGGCGGAGTTTGGGGCATACCAACTCAAGGGGTTGGCATAAATTTGGTTATTTCAATGGAAAGGTGTGAAGGGTAATGGCTATGTGGTGCTTTGGGAGGAAATTCAAATTGGCCCTTCCTTAATCGATTCTTCCCTCTTAAGCTTAGGGAAGCAAAGTTTGTTGCATTTATGAACTTGAAACAAGGTGGTAATAGTGTAGGGGAGTATGCCCTCAAATTTAATCAACTTTCAAAGAATGCTCCTCATTTGATGGCCGACCCTAGGTCAAGGATGAATAAGTTTTTTATGCGGCTCTCCGATTTTGTAAATGAAGAGTGCCTATCTGCCTTGCTTATTAGTGATATGGACTTGTCTCAGTTAATAACATATGCCAAGCAAATGGAAGAGGAAAAGTTGAGAAAGAAGAAGGGCCGTAAGGCCAAGAGAGCTCATTTTGGAGGCAAGCTCCATCGTGGTGGTCTATTCCATCAAGGCCAAGGGCCTCCTCATGCTACAAATAGGGGGTTTGCCAGTGACTTCCCTAGGCTTTAAGGTGTTGGTGATGTGGCTCCCACTGATATATGTACTACATGTGGGAAGAGTCATAAAGGCCCATGTTTGAAGGGTTCTAATGCATGTATTGAATATGGAGAGCTTGGTCACAAGAAGGTAGGTTGTCCTAGAAACCATGGCAAGGTTCGGGGTGCAAATTCGGTTCCATTGGGTAGAGGTTGTCCTTAAGGTGGTACCCCAAGGCACAGCCAATTCTATGCTCTATATTGGAGTCAAAAGGTTTGGTGAGGTACCTGATATTTTTACTGGTATATTGAAAATCTTTGATCTTGATATATATACCTGGATTGATTCGGGTGCCACCCTTTCCTTTGTTACACCCTTTGTTGCTAAAAAGTTCCATGTCGAGTCAAAGTTGTTTCATGAGTCACATGAGGTGTGTACTCCTATTGGTACATCTATTATTACTAGGAGGATTTATAAAAATTTTCCTATTTGCATCTTGCATAAAATCTTACCTTGTGATCTTGTTGAATTAGATATGGTTGATTATGATGTTACTCTTAGGATGGATTGGTTGCATTCATACTATGCTTCTATTGATTGTAGCATCCACACTGTCAAGTTTCAATTTTCAAAAAAACTCATCCTTGAGTGGGAAAGTCATGATCTAGTAGTGAGGGGTAGGTTCATCTCATGCATTAAAACCCGTAGGTTAATTTCCAAGGGATGTTTGTACCATCTTGTGAGAGTCAAAGCTGTAGAGTCCAAAGTCCCTTCCATTGAGTCATTTTTGGTCGTAAATAAATTTCTTGATGTCTTCCCAAATAACCTTCAATGTGTCCATCCCAAAAGGGAGATAGATTTTGGTATAGATCTCCTTTCCAACACCCAACCTATCTCTAGTCCCCCTTACTGTATGGCCCCGACGGAGTTGAAGGAGTTAAATGAGTAATTGAAAGATTTGTTAGAGAAGGGATTTATTAGCCCTAGCCAATCACCTTGGGGGTGCACTAGTGTTGATTGTAAACAATAAAGATGGGTCATTTAGAATGTACATTGGCTATCGGCAACTCAATAGGGTCACCATAAAGAATAGATATCCTCTTCCAAGGATGGATGACTTGTTTGACAAATTGCAAGGGGATAGCTTTTTCTCTAAGATTGATCTTCGGTCTGGATACCATCAAGTAAGGGTGAGGGAGTGTGATATTCCAAAGATGGCCTTCCAAACTAGGTATAGGCATTATGAATTTGTAGTGATGTTCTTTGGATTGACTAATGCGTCGGCCATCTTCATGGACCTAATGAATAGGGTTTTCAAGCCCTATCGTGATTCCTTTGTTATGGTCTTCATTGATGATATTTTGATTTATTGACCTAGTAGGGAGAGCATATGGGCCATTTGAAGGTAGAGTTGCAAAGATTAAGGGAGGAGAGATTGTATGCTAAATATGACAGGTGTGAGGTTGAAGGAGGTTGCATTCTTGGGTCATGTGGTGTCCGATGATGGTATAAAAGTAGATCCTAAGAAAATTGATGTGATTAGAAATTGTCCTAGACCATTGACCCTATAGAATATTAGGAGCTACTTGGGCTTTATGGCTCACTATAGAAGGTTGGTAAATGGGTCCTACTCCATTGCTTCTCCTATGATAAAATTCACTCAAAATAAGGTTAAGTTTGTATAGACCGATAAATGTGAGAAAACTTTCCAATCATTGAAAGATAGACTTGTGTCCGCTTCTATATTGCCATTTCTAGATGAGCTTGAGGGTATTGTTGTGTATTGTGATACATCTAGAGTTTGTTTGGGTTGTGTACCAATGCAAAATGATAAGGTCAAAGCCTATACTTCTAGGAAACTCAAAGTGCATGTAAAGAACTACCCTACTCATAGTCTTTAATTGGCCATTGTGGTGATTGCATGACAGATTTAGCATCATTATTTGTATGGGGTGCATGTTGATGTCTTCACCGATCATAAGAGACTTCAATATGTCTTCAGTCAGAAAGATCTATACTTGAGACAAAGAAGGTGGCTAGAAATCCTTAAGGACTATGACATGAGTGTGCATTACCATCCTAGTAAGGCAAATGTTATGGCAGATGCTTTGTGTCGGGTGTCTATGGGTAGCCTAGCTCATATGGATGGTGGTGATAGGGAGATAGCTAGGGAGGTACATAAATTGGCTAGACTAGGGGTGAAGTTAGAAGATGTGGGTAATGGTATTGTTGTTGTTGATGGTTCTAAATCTTCTTTGGTTGATGAGGTGATAGAAAAACAAGATCTAGACTCCTCCTTGCTTGACTTGAAGGCTTTGGTGAAAGAAGGCTAGATAGACGTTTTCTCCCAAGGGAGAGATGGGTCCCTTAGATACGAAGGTCGATTATGTGTGCCATGTGTTGATCATTTGAGGTAGAGAATTCTTGATGAAGCCCATAATTCTTCCTATTCTTTCTACCCCAGTTCCACCAAAATGTACAGAGACTTGAGAGATGTGTATTGGTGGGGAGGCATGAAGAGAGATATTGCTAAATTTATTTCCGATTGCCATAGTTGCCAACAAGTCAAAGTGAAGCATCAAAGGCCGGGTGGCCTAACCCAAGACATAGAGCTTCCTACTTGGAAGTGGGAGATGATTAATATGGATGTCGTGGTTGGGTTACCGAAGAATATCAAAGGTTTTGATTCCATATGGGTTATGGTGGATAAGATGATGAAATCGGCTTACTTTCTACCGGTCAAGATTTCATATAGGGATGAAGAGTATGAAAGGTTGTACATCCATAAGTTGGTGAGGTTGCATGGCATTCCCTTATGCATTATATTGGATTATGGTGCATAATTTACTTCACACTTTTGGAGATCTTTTCAGAGGGGTCTTGGAACCAATCACCTTAGTATGACCTTCCACCCTCTAATGGATGACCAAGCCAAGAGGATAATTCAAACACTTGAAGATATGTTTAGGGCTTATGTCTTGGAGCTTAAAAGTAGTTGGGATGACTATCTTCCATTGATTGAGTTTGCCTACAACAATAGTTGTCACTCTAGCATTAGTATGGCTCCTTTTGAAACACTTTATAGGAGACGTTGTAGAACATTGGTAGGTTGGTTTGAGGTTGGAGAGGTGACCTTATTAGGTCTGGATCTAGTTATGTATACTCTTGAGAAGGTTAAGATGATTAGGGAAAGCTTGAGGATAGCCCAAAGTCGTTAAAAATCCTATGTCAATGTAAGGAGAAGAGACCTAGATTTGCAAGTGGGGGATTGGGTTTATTTGAAAGTTTCTCCAATGAAAGGTGTGATCCATTTTGATAAGAAGGGGGAGTTGAGTCCAAGATATGTTGGTCTTTATGAGGAGATAAAAAGGGTTGGCAAGGTAGCTTATTAGTTGAAGTTGCCTAGCAAAATGAATTTGGTTCATCCGGTATTCCATGTTTCTATATTGAGAGAGTGTGTTGGTGATCCTAATACCATTGTGCCTCTTTAAGTTGTGGGTGTTATTGAGGATAACTTCAATTATGAGGAGGTTCTATTTCACATCTTGTATAGGCAAGTAAATAGATTGAGGAATAAAGAGGTGGCATCCGTTAAGGTCCTTTAGAGGAACCAAGAAATTGAAAGTGCTACTTGGGAGGCCGAAGTGGACATTCAAAAGCAGTACCCTTATTTCTTCTACTCCACTCAAGCCTAAGGTGCTTTTAGGTCCCCTATATGCAATCAAGCCTTATATTTCAGCCCCTATGTCATTCATGTTTAAGTTGGCAATTATGATGATTTCACACTTATAATGAGATTTTGAAAGTGGTGTTTTAAATATAATGTTGTATTCATGTTGGGCTGATTTTTTCATGATTAATCTTGTCTTGTACATCTTTTCTACATTAGAGGACAAATGTTTCCAAGGGGGAGATATTGAAACAAGCCCAAAAGGTTCTTAAAAACGTGCCCCAGTAGTGCCCAAAATCTTATTTTCTATATATATAAATATACATTTGGAATTTCAAAAATCCGACTTCAGATTCTTATTGAGGGGGTCCGAATAGGGTGACAAGGATCTAACCTCAAACTTAAATCAAAGGAATCAAATTATAAAATTTTTCTTGGTGCGATTTCCAAAGAACCTCCACATTCTCTCCGCGACGCGGAACGTGTTATTTCTGCACTTTATTTTCCTAGTTTGCCCAGATTTTTCTAAGTGTTGAACCTAAGTTTTTCTAAATATATTTTCACCTATACATTGCCTTATTTCACCATCATATCACATAAAACATTCCCCAATATTTCCCTAAACAGTTAGACTCATTTCTAGCCCTAAATTAGTCCCAAACTCAAGGCCAATCTAAAGGATTTCTTCAAGGATCTCACCCATGCTTCAAAATTCCATTAGAGTCTTCCTCAGGAACTTCACAAAAGATAATGGATATGGTGTTTAACCATTGGGTCCTTCCACCCATGGTGCCTAAACCCTCTTTTTACTAATAATCATGATTTAAAGTTGATTTTACATATGGGTCTTGTATATTAGTGATTTTAGTTCATGAAAGTATTGTTGTTGTAGCATGTTTTGAGCTTCAAATTTTGGACCTAATGTTGTATTTGATAAGGGGTTATGATATGAATGTGTTCGGGGTGTTGCAAGGTGCTGATTAAATGTTTTACGACTGATTTTCGTGCATGATTGCATCTCCAAATTTCATGCTCTTTTACCCCCATTACACCACCCAAGGTGTTTGATAAAATGTCCAGTTATATTTTCTTGAGGAATTGAAGGTCCAAAGTATGAGATATGATATGAATGATGTTATGATGATGAAATGAGCTTATGTACAAGATTATTCCTACATGACGTATTGCATTAGTGGTTATGATGAATCTTATATAAAGTGTTGCATATACCATGCCCAATTCAGGGGGACAAGAGCCGGGGTAACCCAAAATAAGGCTTAATACTCATCTCCACCAGGGTGACAGGGTGTCATCGTCATCAACCTATAATGAGGGTTAATACTCATCTCCACCAAAGTGATAGGGTGGCAACATCAACAACCTAGAATGAGGGTTAATACTCATCTCCACCTAGGTGATGGTTTGGCGATATCAGCAACCTACCAAGGGGTTCGTACTTGTAAAGCTAGCTTGGTCTCATCTTCACATATGATATTATATGTGAGCATGGATTACCTAAGCATGTTTTACTTATGCATTGATCATACATGACATATTGCTATATCATGGCTATTGCCTATTGTTATGCATGTTGGTTATGAAGCTTGTCTCTTGTTGCATTGCATCTCACATACTTAGTATATTCAAATATACTAATACATACTCTTTCCTACATGATATCACCATATAGGAACAAGTGCCCAAGTTAATCATCCTCCTCCATGTGGCTAGATGGTGCTATTCTAAGCTTATTGGTGTGTCCTCCATTTCAGGGACTTTGGTTTATGTTTTCCTCTTATCTATGTATTGAGAAACTATCTTATGTTCTATTTGACTATGAGAGTAAGCCCGGATACTTTGTATTGGCCCCCACTCTATCTATGTATTTAGAGGTGTTTATTCGACATGTTGTGTATTTATGTATAAGCTTTGACTCTTGACTCTTGATTATGGCATTTATGCAAGCTTTCTCTTAGTCCCGTTGTCCCTATTCTCAATCTATATGTTTTTGTATGCCTCCGCGACCAAAGATGTGTAATGAGAAGTTAAGAGACTTGTTTGGGGTACCTTTGGGTTCCCCATTTGTTGTGTGATGTCTAGGCCCTAGGCTTGAGTCGTCAGATAATGGATCCATAACCTATATAAAGCCTTATCATGTACGCTCCAAGTTACTTTTTTGGATATTTTCCCTTTCGAATGGTCTTAGAATATTACCAGACTATTAAAACTAGAATCACAACATCACTAGTATCATTTTGACATAAAAATCACAAAATTTAGAGGCAGACCAATTTTAGAGTCTAAATTGAGAATATGGAGACCTACCTGTGAGTTTGGTAATAAGTACTATATAAAGGTCCTAAGTAGTCTTTCAAACTTATGTCTCAAAATAGAATATAGTCGAGGGATCAGAATATCCTAATTCAATTCATGTGAAATTTTCCTTCAAGCAATAACAACAAGGATTGTAGACAAAAACTTACCTCAAACGACGCCTCTGTAATACTTTTTGATCACACCACTACATTCTCTAGGAAACCATCACACTTTATAACTTTTAATCATAAAATTTAGACTTAAGTCAAGCAATAAATGCCTTTTAATCTTTTAGAACCAAGTTGAAAATGTCAAGTATTTTAAATAAAGACTAGACAAAATTGCTATCTATGAATGCGACTCCAACAGTCTGTGGTCATGGACCCTAGGAGAAAAGACCATTGCATTCATAGAGGAATCCTATAATTGTGAAGAATAGATTCCCTAACCCTCCATGAACACAGCCCAAATCTTGTGATCGTGGAGGCTAAATTCCCTAAACTTCACGAATATGGGCAAGGGTAGTTGATCTTGTGTAAGGACCCTCAAGTAGGCACCTAAAAAGTGTTAAAACATTTGGCTGAAATGCCTAGGGGTCAACTCACGAAGCCAAAATCACGATCCATGATTTAAACTGAGCTGTAGACCAGGCTCGTAGATCGGAGAATCACAAATATTGAAAATTTTCTAAGTACAAAATGATACACGAAGGTCATTGATGGTCCGTGAAAGGAAACATGTACCTAGATAAAGTTGTAGGTGTGAGTTCTAGGCATGAAAGAAATTTGAAAATTTTGGATGGTAATCCACGACTAATAGGACGACCCATAGTCCATTACATAGTTTGTGGATAGCCTGCGTTAATGGGTTCTAGAGAAGTGAAAATTTTACTAAGACTCATGGATTAAAGTACATTTCATGGAAAGGGGTTTCATGGTTTGGTTGGTGGTAACAAGTCTCTGAAGATTAGAAAAGAAGAACATGGCAACGAGAACCACAACACATGGTTTGATCCACGACTCGTAATTAGGGTCTCATGGTTATTGTCTGACATTGTTAATGAAGTGTATTTTCATCCTTTCTATCAATCCAAAATCTAAAGTATGTCATTTTAGATTCTTTAGGCCCCCAATTAGACTTTAAAGCCCTAGGATCCCCATTGTTTTCCATTATACCACTTTCTCAAATTCTGTAAGGCATATCCTCGCTAAGCACAATGAGAGAAGGTTAGGGTTTCCAAGGGTATTTGTCATGCCCCAAAGTCCTTTTAGGGCGGACTAGCACCCATCGCCAATAAGGCTCGGGAGAATCAACCTGTAACTAAGTGCTTTCTATACATACTATAAGGGGTTTTTCTGTTTGACATGTCTTTAAGAAGATAAATAGTGATAACAAGCCAAAAGGAAATGTATATGACTAAACCATTGGGGCCACGGTATTTAAAGTATGATACATGACTAAACTTTACTTTAGATAGTCTATAAAGCCTCTAAATAAAGAAACATATCTGATAAGGGTCGGGATAGTCCCCGCCTCAACAAACTGAGCAATAAAACATGTAAGCTCTAGATATATACAAAGCCCCGAAGCAACCTGGAGCTTGGTAATAGTAGCTGAATATCCTGTACTCCTACTGGGGAGATCTACTAGCACCTGCACTTGCAGCATGAAATGCAGGTCCCCCGTAAGGGACGTCAGTACAAGATAATATACTTAGTATGTAAGGTAGGAAACACTATATATGACATAATAACTTAAGTGAAACTGTACACTGGTGTAGCATAAAAGACCACCTTTAGTTATATTATGGAATCCTATACTTTATGTGTTTTATATTGCTTAACCTTTACTGTAGAATTTGTACTTTAAAATCTGTGCATAGCTGTAATACGAATGACCAACTGATCAGTGGTGAACTATATCGGGTTTGTCCCTCGCTAGGTTCTTCCCTAACCCCTGGGGCTACCCCCCATAATAAGATGTTTCCCTGGCTAGGTGATTCTTCCACCCCTCAAGATATCGGGATCGTCCCTTTGCTAGGTTCTTCCTTAGCCCCCTCAGGCTACCATCCATGATAGGATTCGTCCCTGGCTAGGTGTTACTTCCACCCCCTTGGGCTGCCACCTATCAAAACTATATACTTTATCTTTCAATTACCTTTGAGGTGGTTCTTTTGGTGGTCATAATATTAGATCTATAGGACTATATAAGTAGCATGTGACATGTAGATAATCATACAAGACAATATGACAAATAAAAGAGTACATTTGATAAACAATGAAATGCATATGAAATGGAACAACTTGTGAAGTTTATTCCATAACAAGAAGTCATGTAACTTGGTATCCAAGCATGCATGCAGTTTTAAAGGTGATTATTTATGGAATCATATGAACATGTACAAGAGCGGAGACATGGTTAATAATTGTGTCGGAGTTGGTGAATGCCTTTATGTACCAAGGAGAGGGCTATTTTTCAGGCCAAGTGATACAAAATCAAATAACCTTACATACCTCGTTGTATGCCCTCGTTACTATCTCGAGATAACCTTACCTTCCTCTAAAACGTATCTATGACATAGTAGGTGATGAAACTAGCATTAATAGCCAATTGATACACCTTGGCATCCCAATTACATAACAAAACAACACACGGGCAGCAAGCGGGTGTTTATAAACCCAAGCGTATTCCTTTAACTTTTCAGCCCCTAATCGTGTTTTCTAATACATGTTAGCATGTACACATCATGTACATCCTATTTAAATGCCATAACAGCCTTAAAACATCCCACAAAGCACAACACATCACACTTCCACACAATCTAAAATTGGACAGCATAACGTTACCTCCCTTCGCTACATTTCGATGTCGACAACTCCAGACCTATTCCAACTTTAACCAAACTATTTTAGCAACATTTAAACATATAAACAGACCTAAAATAGTATTATAACATCACTTAATAATCATTAATGGCGTGAGCTAAGAGCTTTACACACAACAGCCCGCAAGTTTCAATCAACATGACGCTTAAGATAACTCGATAAAACGCGCTTGTTAAATGAAACCAAATCCAGGGAATCAACCTTAGGCTGATGTTTATAACTCAAACCATGTTATGAATTCTAAGTTATCTTCATAATATAACTTAAAAATCACAGAGAAATCACCAAAACAAAAGGAAAATGTGCAGCAACTTTCTGCACAAAATCTGTCGAACAGATTTCAGCAAGCATAACTAGTATCTATATCTTGTTTTTCATGATGAAACTATATTAAACAAATGTATAAACTTACTTGACACTATATTCAAGATATAGGGCTTGTATAAGAGCCCTAGAAGTTCCTTTTTTGCTGCTTTGTAATTCAATACACATTGAGAGAAAAGTTGGAGACAAAGCTGATTTTGTTTGTGTGTGTTCAAGATAATAGTGACTTGTGGGAGCTGCTTTAGGCCCTTTTTAAAAGGATCTTTGGATGACGTACTAAGTCTACTTAAGCCTTACATCACCAACCTGGTTATACAGCTCGTTGTCCCTTTCACTTGGGCCTTTCGAAGCTCCAACTTGATGGACTTGGGCTGCCTACTTTCCATCTTTCACTTAGTTTTGGGCCCAATTTGCTAAGTGTATTGTACGGTATTTGGGCACTTTTTATTATACTTATTGGGCTGAAATGTAGACCATTTATGATACTAAAACATGGGCCAAAGTTACACCCTTAACACAGACTTTATTCATAATCAAACTTGGACAATTTTGACGTCGAGCCTCGTCTCCATTTAGTTAGCGATTTAAGCTAAGCAAGTAGGTGACTCACCTGCTAGCTTCTAAGTCCTACAAGTACCTCAATTCTCTTAATTCATTTAAGGCCTTAATCTACTCAATTCAACATAAAACATGTATACACTCGACCCATTTAAGAGTTAGACGCACATATAGCCCATTAACACAAGATTCAAGCACTTTTAAAAATTAATGCTAATTCGACCAAACCATGTCATGTTTCCTTTGAATTGTACTAGTATTGTAAGGTGTGGGGTGTTACATCCTCCCCCCTTAGTAACATTCATCCTCGAATGTTAGCACAATTGGACAACTTAATTAAGTTTAAACATGTACTTACACAAACTTTTGACAACACATTAAGTATTCAATCACATGTACTTATTAGTGTCCCGTGTTGGTCTTCTTCTTTAGCTTCAAATAAGTAAAGGTACTTTTATTTCCTCGCGTCCTCAGCCTCCCATGTTATCTCTTTTGCTTGTTAGTTCCTCCAGAGTACTTTAACTAAAGATATTTCTTGGTTCCTTAGCTTCTTAACTTGACGATCTAGAATAGCAACAAGTACCTCTTCATAGGTGAGACCTTATGTGACCTGTATATTCTTAATAGGAGTGATACGGTATGGGTTACTATATATTTTCAAAGCATCGAGATAGGAAAGACTGGATGAACTATTGAAAGCTTTTGGGGTAGCTCTAGTTCATATGCAACTTGCCCAACCTTCTTAATAATCTGATATGGCCCTATGTAATGTGGACTCAGTTTTCCCTTCTTACCAAATCTCATAACCCCTTTCATTGGAGACACTTTTAAGAATGCCTAATCACCTACTGAAAATTCCAGTCCCCTTCTCCTAGCATCTGCATATGATTTGTGCCGACTTTGGGATATTTGTAGTTGCTGCTATATCACCTTAACTTTTTCCATGGATTGTTGTACTATATCTGGCCCAAGTAAGGTGGTTTCACCCACTTCAAACCATTCGATTGGTGATCTATATTTCCTTTCATTCAAAGCTTCATAAGATGCCATCTTGATACTCACGTGGTAGCTATTATTATAGTCAAACTAAATAAGTGGCAAATGGTCTACCCAACTACCTTTAAAGTCCATTGCACAAGCTCACAACATATCTTCAAGTGTCGAAATGGTGTGTTCTGCTTAACCGTCTATCTGAGGATGGAAAGTTGTACTCAAATTCTCTTGTGTCCCTAAACTCCATTTGATGGACTTCCAAAACTTTACAGGGAATTGAGCTCCTCAATCATATATAATAAAGATGGGGACTCCATGTAGCCTAAGTATCTCTTTTAGGTATGCTTGGCATACTCTTCAGCTGTATAATCACCCCTGACTGGCAAAAAGTGTGCTGACTTTATGAGTCTGTCAACTATTACCCATATGGAGTCAAACTTCTGAGATAAGCGAGGCAAACCTGTAACAAAGTCCATATTAATCATACCCCACTTCCATGTTGGAAGCTCCGTACACTGCATGTAACCTCTTGGCTTTTGGTGTTCTACTTTTACTTATTGGCAATTTGGACATATAGCTACAAATTATATGAGGTCCTTTTTCATGCCTCCCTACCAAAACATTCCCTTCAGGTCATGGTACATTTTAGTTGATCCTGGATGGATGGAATATCAAAATGATGGGCTTCTTCCATTATCCTCTTTCTTAATCCATTAATATCATGCACACATAATCTATTTTGGCAGTAAAGTGCTCCATTTTTTGCCAGGTCAAAGCCCTTTATTGCACCCTGAATCACCTTTTCCTTAAGATGTCATAGAACAGAATCCTTGAACTATTTTTCTTTCACCTCCATTACTAATGAAGACTCTGCAGCATTATGCACAACAATCCCTTCTTTTGGAGTCTCATGAAGGTGAACCCCGAAATTGGCTAGCTGACGTAGATCCTTAGTCAATCCTTTTCTTATCATAGCTTGATCACCAGAATTCATGATTGCCTTACAACTCAAAGCATCGGCTACCACATTTGTCTTTCCCGGATGGTATAGTATATCAATGTCGTAATCCTATATTCGTTCTAGCCATCTTATTGTCTTAAGTTTAGGTCTTTCTGCTTAAAGATGTATTGCAGGCTCTTATGATCAGTATATATGTCAACATTTACCCCATACAAATAGTGGCGCCATATTTTCAAAGCAAATACAACTGCTGCTAGCTCGAGATCGTGAGTCGGGTAGTTTTTCTCATGTGGTCGTAGCTGCCTGGATGCATAAGCAATTACCTATCCTTCTGTGTCAGTACACACCCTAAGCCAACTCCTGAAACATCGCAATACACTGCATACCCCTCAGTACCCTCTGGAAGTACTAGCACAGGTGCAGAAGTTAGCTTATTTTTTAGCTCCTGGAAGCTTCCTTCACAAGCATTTGAACTTAGCGGTCTTATATGTCAGCTTTGTTAGGGGTGCAGAAATAGAAGAAAACCCTTCAACCAATCTCCTATAATAGCATGCCAAGCCTAGGAAGCTCTGAACTTCGGGTGTTGTTGGTCTTGGCCAATCCTTCACTGATTCTATCTTTTGTGACTCAACACTTATTCCTTCATCAGACACAATATGACCAAAGAATATCACTGTCTTTAGCAAAAATTCACATTTAGAAAATTTGGCATACAACTGTTAATCACGAAGAATCTATAGCACCTGTCGTAAGTTATCTGCGTGGTCCTTTTCTGACATTGAATATACCAAAATGTCATCTATAAGCACTATCACAAACATATCCAAGAATGGCTTGAATACCCTGTTCATCAGATCCATAAAAATTGCTGGTGCATTCGTTAGCCCAAATGACATAACAAGAAATTCAAAGTGACCATAGTCCATTCTGAAAGCTGTCTTGGGTATATCTTTCTCCTTCGCCCTCACTTGGTGATAACCAAATCTCAAATCAATTTTTGTAAATCATTTGGCACCCTGCAACTGATCAAATAAGTCATCAATCCTGGGGAGGAGATATTTATTCTTAATTGTCACCTTATGCAATTGTTGATAGTTGATACACATTCTCAAGGTGCCATCCTTTTTGCGTACAAACAACACTGGTGCACCCCAGGGGGACACACTAGGTCATATGAAACCCTTATCCAATAAGTCTTTTAACTGCGCTTTTAATTCCTGCAATTCTGCTGGAGCCATTCTATGTGGAGGAATAGAAATTAGTTGAATGCCTGAAAGTAAGTCAATACCAAAGTCTATTTCTCATTCAGGAGGTAAGCCTGGGAGTTCTTTAAGGAACACATCAACAAATTCATTCACTACTGGAACTGACTGAAGAGTTGGTGATTCTATCTCCATATCCCTTACTCTAACTAAATGACATATATACCCCTTGGATATCATCTTTATGGCCTTAAAGTAAGAGATAAACTTCCCCTTTGGTGCCCTAACATTGCCTTTCCATTCAAGAACTACTTCATTTGGAAAGTGGAAGTACACTTCCTTAGTTTGGCAATCCACAGTGGCATAACAAGAAGGTAACCAATCTATACCCATTATAACATCAAATTCCAGCATTTCTAACTCAATGAGGTCAGCCAATGTGTCACAACCACAAAAAGTTACTACATAGTCATAATAAACCCTTCTACCCATAATGGATTCATCGGTTGGTGTAGTCACCTCAAATGGTTTGTTCAATAATTTGGGTGTTCTCTTAAGCTTCCCAGCAACTAGTAGGGTGTTGTATGATAGTGTAGAACCAGGGTCAGTTAATGCATATACCTTATGTGAAAAGATAGACAATGCACTTGTGACCACATCAAGTGAGGCTTTCAAATTTTGTCGACTTCATAGTGCAAACGTGCAATTCTGGACCCCGCTAGAGCTAGCTGTCCCTCTAACACATCTACCATAACTTTATAGGTGCTTGTTGACCCCTACCTACTAGAGGAATTAATGATGATGATACCACAGCTGACCCAGTAGATTGTGCCATACCACCCATATGTCTCCTTCGTCACTCAATCTTTATATGCCCTGACATACCACACTAATAGCAAACATCTATCCCAACACGACATATACCTGGATGACTTCTTCCATACTATCTACAAGGCTGCCTAGGAGTCATTTGTTGTCCCGCTGAATATCCCGCTATCCAATTACCTTGCCCTTCACTCCTCAAACCAAATTGATTACTTCAAAACCCTTGAAGTTGTGGTGGAGCAAAGGCTATAGAGTAGGAGGAGGATGTCCTTGCCGGTCTATTAGAAAACCGAGGCCTGAGATCACTTTGGGGTGGTGTAAACTACCCTGTAGACCTAGCTCTCTTAGCCTACCACCTCTCCAACTCTTGTGTCCTTCTTCTCTGCCTTTGATCTTCTAATTTTTGTGCAAATGCCTGCATTCTTGCTATATCCATATCTTTATTCAAGGAAGCAATAGTGCAGTCTCTAACCAAATATGTATCCAATCTATCTACATATCGGTGAACTCTATCTACTATTATAGCAACTACATTAGAAGCATATCTTGCCAAGAAATTAAATTGAAGGCTATACTCTCTCACACTCATATTCCCTTGGTGAAGATTCAGCAATTGATCCGCATGGGCTTCTCGAATCTCTAATGGCAAATAATGGTCAAGAAATGCCTCTCTGAACTCTTTCCAGGTAGTTTGAGGTGCATCTATACCCTTAGATTGTTTCAAAGCTTCATACCACAATAAAGCCATACCCTTCAACCTATATGTCGCTAACTTAACTGCTTCTGTACCACTCACATGCATAATATGTAAAGTATGCTGAATCTGATCAATAAAGTCTTGGTGATCTTCATGAGGATCTGACCCAATGAAGGTTGGAGGGTCCAAATTAAGAAAATCACGTATTCTGGTACCAATTGTCCTATTTGTACCACTTGTACCCATAACTGGACCATCCTACCTTTGACCTTGACCAGGAACTATATGGGTCAATAGTTGGACTACATTTCTCAGATCCTATACGGTAGCATCAGTAGGTGGCTGTAGAGGAATTTCACTACTCTCTGGTTCAATAGGAACTGGAGGAGTTGGAGATGTCTGCGATAAAGACTCTTCTTGAGCCTCATTCCATTGTCTCACATGACTGGATATACCATCCACCACTTTTAATGCCTTCCAAATACCTTTGTTTTTCCTTGTTTCAGGCATACTTGCTGTACAAAACAATTTATGATTAGACATAATGCACCTATTACACTTAAGTTTATGGCATGATCTAAGGAATGGAAAGAAAGTAACAACTCTTAAATGCCACATAGCTTCTTGCTTATCAATGTGGTGCACAAAATATCGATAAACAAGATTATACATAGACACAACTTTGTAGATTTCCTAGGATGGCCTGCTCTGATACCACTTCTGCCACGCTCCAAAGTCCCGTTAGGGTGGATTGGAACCCGTCATCGATAAGGCTCGGGAGAACCTATAACTATGCACTTTCTCTACATACTATAAGGGTTTTCCATGTTTGACATGCCTTTAAGAAGATAAATAGTGATAACAAGCCAAAAGGAAATGCATATGACTTGGCCGTTAGCGTAACAATATTTAAAGTACAAGACATGACTAAACTTTACTTTACATAGTCTACAAAGCCTCTAAATAAAGAAACACATTTGATAAGGGTCGGGACAGGCGCCGCCTCAACAAACTGAGCAATAAAACATGTAAGCTCTAGACATATACAAAGCCCCAAAGCAACCTGTAGCTTAGTGACAACAACTGAATATCTGTACTCCTACTAGGGAGATCTACTAGCACCTGTACCTGCAGTATGAAATGTAGGTCCCCTATAAGGGACGTCAGTACAAGATAATGTATTGAGTATGTAAGACAGGAAACACTGTATATGATATAACAACTCAAGTAAAACTGTACACTGGTGTAGCATAAAAGACCACCTTTAGTTATACTGTGGAATCATGTACTTTATGTGTTTTATATTGCTTTACCTTTACTGTAGAATCTGTATTGTAAAATTTGTGCACAGTTGTAATACAAATGACTAACTGATCAATGGTGAACTGTATCGGGTTCGTCCCTCGCTAGGTTCTTACTTAACCCCTGGGCTATCCCCCGTAATAAGATGTTTCCCTAGCTAGATGATTCTTCCACCCCTCGGGATATCGGGATTGTCCCTTTGCTAGGTTCTTCCTTAACCCCCTTGGGCTACCACCCATGATAGGATTCGTCCCTGGCTAGGTGTTACTACCACCCCCTCGGGCTACCACCTAGCAAAACTGTATACTTTACCTTTCAATTACCTTTGAGATGGTTCTTTTAGTGGTCACAATATTACAACTGTAGGACTATATAAGTATCTTGTGATATGTAAATAATCATACAATACAATATGACAAATAAAGAGTACATTGGATAAACAATGAAATGCATATGAAATGGAACAACTTGTGAACTTTATTCCATAACAAGAACTCA
>JAOTQJ010189834.1:0-21673 GCA_025642045.1 Solanum sejunctum
CCTATGGTTGACAAGATTACAACATGTTACACATGATTTTATACTGATCATTGAGACTCACGCTCCTGTGTACTATTTTTAGTTGCTGGGTTCTACTCTTATGTATGTGAGATAGGGGTTTAGTTGTTATTATTAGAGGGATAGTGATATTTGGGACACCTATATCATGAGTGTTGTTGCTTACATTGACTCTAGGTACGATATGACTTTGGAGTTTCGAATATGGATATACTAGTTGAGTGAGTGATCGTGGACATCTCAAATTCTAGATGATGGTCCTCATCACTGTTGAGCACTGATGGCCATCTTTGAGAGCCTAAAACCTGGCTGATGCTCTCCGTGGTTCGAGTCTCAGTGGCCACAACTGAGATGCCAGGTGGGGGGTGCAGATTTTGAGGATTGACCCTTGGCTGAGATTTGGATCAAGGCTCTGCTAATTTCATTATGGGGGCGAGGCCTTATGATTAGCATTATGAGAAGTAGCACCATTACTTATGAGAGGGAGATTCTTTCTCCCACAGGGGATATGCCCCTTCATTACGTATGTATATTTTGGATCTGATGCCACATGCCAACACAGGGTCAGAGACCCAATTATCATGTGATTATTGGGTTAAGTCCTGTGACTGATTGCTCGTGGATCTATATACTATTCATACCTTGATTATGCGTGAGTATACTTACTGGGCTTATGAAGACCTAGGAGGCATTTAGGCATAGACACTAGGGTTTTACATCCACGTATAACTGACCCTTAATTTGATGATGTGGAAAGTTGACTCTATGATTGTTTTGTGAGGTTTAGTGATCATCTATAGGTCATATTTTGAACGGGTATACCTCTTGAGTTTATGGGGTGTGTGGTGGTGTACAGCCGTAGATGTTAGGGCTTTGCACCCACATACAGTACTAGGTTTCATTTGGTATTAGGTTATGGGGTTGATTTATGAGATACCTACCTTTTTATATATATTTGAGCTTCATCATGTATATTGTTTCACTCAGTAGGGCGATGATGCGTACTAGGTGTCTTATTCCTCTACTCAACCCTACTTCCGCATCTTCTCATGGTAGAAGTCTAGGTTCTAGTTAGGGGCACTAATTCAGGAGATACGGGAGTGCACAATAGACTTCTTTTTTGTGAGCACCGACAGTTTCATACACCTTGCAGTTTCCTTCTTTTGATGGTCGTCTCTTGGTTTTATACATTGGCCTTGTGCAGTAGTATTTTGTATTCGTAGGATCACTCTTGGGTTGTATACTATATTTTAGTTTGGGTAATTATATATATATATATTGGTATGCATTTTTGTCTATTGTAGTTCTATTCAGTTGATTTCTAGGTTTCGGGTAGGTCTAGTTAATTATATAGTTATATCAGTTTTGGCTATATATGACTAGAAAGATTGGATAGGTACATTAGGGTTGGATAATTGGCTTGCCTGTAGGTGGGATCTAACTGGCGTCATCATGACTGGGATTGGGAAATGATAAGTTATTTCATCAATTTACCTAAAAATACAACAAAATCTAGAGAATCCTATAATGCCACGATGTTCACCTCAGAAAGATCTTTAATTTGTACTAATATTTCACGAAATTTTGATCTCGAATGGGAAAGATATCAATATTCAAAGTTTCCAACAACCAAAAATTTCATACAACAACAAACGACTAAATTTACCTTGAATGACAAACCAAAAGTAATTTTTGTTACTTCCATATTAACAACAACAATAACAACATACCCAGTAAAATCCTACAAGTGGGGTCTGGGGAGGGTAAAGTGTACGCAGATCTTACCACTACCTCATAGAAGTAGAGAGGTTGTTTCTGGGGGACCCTCATCTCAAAACCCAAAAGTAGAAAGAACTAAATATGACAAAAGAAAAGGGAAGGAACAAAAAGAACGACTAGATCTACTAATAATACATAACACAAGGCAGTATGTAATTACGATAAAACTAACATATAATACGATGCACACACCCTCCCCCTAACCCTACTATACCCTACCTAACCCAACCAATTAGCCTACTACCCTAATTCGCGACCTCCACTTCTTCCCATCTAAGGTCATGTCTTCAGTGAGATCAAGTTCCACCATATCATGTATAATCATTTCCCTCCAGTATTTCTTTAGTCTACCTCTAGTCCTCCGTGTAGCTCCTAAAGACAACCTCTCGCACCTCCTAATAGGAGCATCAGTACTCCTTCTCTGCACATGTCCAAACCATCACAGTCTAGCTTTCTTCATCTTTTCGACCACTAAGGCCACTTCTAGCTTCTCCCAAATGGTCTCATTCCTAACCTTGTCATTCCTTGTGGCCACACATCTATTTCAACATCTTCATCTCTGCGATATGCATCTTCTGAACATGTGCCTTTTTAATTGGCCAACACTCCACCCTATACATCAATGATGGTCTAACCACCACTCTGTGAAACTTACCTTTGAGTTTAGGTGGTATCTTCTTATCACACAATACTCTAGAGGCAAGCCTCCATTTAATACATATTGTCCTAATACGATGTGTGACATCATCATGAATATAGACACTACTCTGGATGATAGATCCCAGATACTTAAATTTTTCCCTCTTGGGGATAGGTTGAGTGGTAAGCCTCACATCATAGTTTGCTACATCCCTCTCAACACTGAATTTGCACTCCAAGTATTTAGTTTTTGGTCCTGCTCAATTTGAATCCTTTGGACTCCAAGGCGTGTCTCCAGGCCTACAACCTATGATTAACTTTAGTCCAAGTCTCATCAATCAATACTATATCATCTGCAAATAGCATACACCATGGTACCTCCTCTTGAATAGATTGCACCAGCTTATCCATCACCAAGGCAAACAAGAAAGGGCTCAACACAGATCCTTGGTAGAGTCCCATCTCAATAGGAAAATACTCTAAGTTTCCTCCCACTTGTTACTTCCACATTGTTCCTCATAAAGTAATTATACAAGTTAGCCTTTTAAATCATAAAAATCGGATGAAAAATGACCTCAAAAATCCACAAATTTTGGACACACACATACAAATTCACATACACACTCTTCCTGAAGATAAGGTATATAAAGGTTCCGACGGTACTACCACATTGTTGACACATGGCAGAGCCAGATTTCACTATGTATTAGCACTAAACATGTCATATCATCGCCTTCCTTCAGTAACTATCCAACCCTTTTTTTGATATTTTGGGCTTCCTCAAAATTCAATTTTAGCAAATAAACTATGTAATCCTACTAATTTCAATGTTCTGGATCTAATGGCATAGACGTAATCGGAGGTCATTATGATCCAATTTGGGTTTCACTTTCTTATATGTAAGTTTTAATGAAAAGAATCGAGGAGGTTAAGTCGTATTCGAAAGCCTCGGTACCAAACCAGGGTCGTTCAAAACTAAACTCAACGTTCCGAAACTGACCATGCTATTAGAATTTTCATCCAAATAGATTTTCCAAGGGTATTGAGCAAAGTTAACTATTGACTTGTTCAGACGGCTAAATTTATAAAACTCGATATAACTAACTATGAACATACTCCTACCTTAATTTAGCAGTTCCAGAGTTGATGGAACTGTCAAAATTTTGCTCCGAGGCGATTTTCTAGGACTTTACCTGAAAATTCATTTTATCGTTATAATTATCCTTTTAACTTAAAAAGATGCAAATTTACTAAATGATTCACCCAACAATAGAACTATTAGTATTGGTAAGTCAAAAATGGCCCGAGGTCGCTATGCAAATTCTCAAATTGATAAAATATTCATAGAAAAACAAAAATAACCTAGAGGGTCATTATATAAAATTTACATATATTGTTAAATTTCTCAAGGTCGAGTAATTCACGTAACATTCAATTCCCACATGGACCTATATAAAAGGAAAAGACAAAATGAAAAATAATGTTAGAACATATGTATCAAGTTGAACCTAAGTACAAAAAAATTAAAAATATGTAAATTGATATTAATTTATATCATAGAGAAATTTAGTTCATTTAAAAGATCATTAAAACCCCAAATGTAAGTCAATGATATATTCACAATTAAAAATCTTTTCCTACTTTTCTGGTTCTTACAAATATATAAAGAGTGCTTCTATGATATTGGGGGTGACTTATACTAACAAAATAAATAAATAAGAAGAGAAATTTTTTTTGCTAGAGCAGATATGAGAAATAAACAGACAAAGAGAGAAAATCACCCTTGTACCTTGAATCTTAAGTTATAATGAAGAAATGAGCAGAGAATATGCTTATATTTATAGGACTACGAGATCTTCAAATGTGAAAAATGATCCATAAAAAAGCACCTTATAATTAATTTCTTACTAGGCAAACAATTTTAATTTAAGAGATTGAGTTGATAAAATTTTGTCAACTTTTTAAATAGTTTCAAATTACCCAAAAATATAAAGAAAAAAAAGTCAAATTAATGAATTATAATTTGGATAGAAAAATAACCATATAAATCTAGGAATAAATCTAAATATATTCCATATCAAGTAAAAAAGTTATAGAAGACAACTTGACGCAATATTTTAAATTACTTAGGAGAACATATTATATTGCCTTGTCTTCTATAACTTTTTTATTTGGCATATATCTAGATATTCCTAGATTTGTTCGGCTATTTATTCTATTCAGACTATACTTCCTTTATGTGACTTTTTTCTTTATTTTTGTGGGTGATTTGAAACTATTTAAGATGTTGACAAAATTTTATTTAACTCAATCTTATAAATTAAAATTATTTGTCCCTATTCTTTTCCCTTACCATAATATAATTAGTAAGAAATTAATTATAAGGTGCTTTTTTATGCATCATTTTTCACATTTGAAGATTTCATAGCCCTATAAATATAAGCACATTTTCTACTTATTTCTTCATCATATCTCAAGATTCAAGGCTCAAGGATGCTTTTCTCTCTTTGTCATTTTATTTTCTCACACCTACTCTAGCAAAAAAGTTGTCTTCCTATTTTTTTCATTTTGTTTGTAAGTCACTCTCAAATCTCATAGAAGAATTCTTTATATATTTGTAAGAACTATAAAAGTAGGGAAAGATTTTTAATCTTGTGCATGTACCATTGTATGTCTTGCATTTGGGGTTTTTAATGAACTGAATGGCTCCATGATATAAATCAATATCTATGTCCTAAATTTTCAATTTTATTGTTATTTATTTAGGTTCAACTTGATACATATGTTCTAACATTCTCCCCCCCCCCCCCATATAGGTTAGTGTTGGAATGAATGTAACTTGAAACACTTGACATTGTGAAATTTAACAGTGTATGTAAATGATAACTTTTTGTTGTATGTAGAGACTTTTTTGTGTTTTAATTATTTGTTAAAGTTTTTATTTGAACATCACTTTCCTTCTCTTATTTTTGTCCTCTTGTTATTTTTCTACACGCTTTAATGCAAGTCCTAAGGATTCTATGAATATGTATCTAATCTTCATATTCAATATATTATATAATTCCAATTTTGTATTCAACATATAAAATATTAAAATGAACCTCTGGATCATTTTTCTTATACTGTGTTACTTCTATCATTTAGAGTATTTTTATAGTGATCTAGGTCATTATGACTTACTGGTACTGGTAGCTCAGTCACCTGATCGTTCGTTTAGTTTTGTGTAGCTTTTCGTGTTTGGAGATCTTTATAATTTGAAAAGTTATCTTTGGAGTAAAATTCGGGTAAACGGTCTTAGAATGAAATTTTGACAGTTACATTAGCCTAAAATGGTCAAATTAGGCTAGAAGCATGATTAGCTTGACTACTGAGGATTTTCGTGCGAGTTTGTACCTTAATAAGCATTTCAGCCTTTAAAAACTATCCAATAGTTGACTTTGGTCAACATTCCTTGAAAACATTCACGAATGGAAATTGTGGCAGTGTGGTTAGCTTTGAATATTGAGTTTGGTCTAGAATGACCTTTCATTCAGCTCCCATGACTTTTAGACTCATATTGAGCTCCCGGTGGAATTTGGCTAAAAATGGTCATAGGAGTGGGACCCACATTCAGTCATAACAACCTCGTATGTGAATTTTAACTTCACCATTGAGTATGAAATTTCTATTTTTTTAGAGTAGCATAGTTCGTTTGCATGCATGGGATTGCGGATCAATTTCGAGCCCCCTTAAGAACTTTCAGAGTTTTGATACCAGCTGGCCTCTTCTTTGTGACCAAGGGCCCTTGGCCGTAATTATGGAGGTTAGACTAGCTTGGTATTTGGGAATATGGGACCTTGTCCGGAATTGTGGAGGTCCAACCAAGTTGACCTTCAAGAATGTGGAAGACCCTCTGCGATCGCAGAGGTGATTTTTCCTGTGATCCGTGGTCATAGAGCACTATTCATCGCAAACGCGTAGAACAAATTGAGTGGGTACCTAATATGATTATACTTGTACACAATCATATTAACTATTTTCTTTAGAAAATGACGTCTTGCTCATTTCCAACTCAAATTAGGCAATTCCAAGATCCATTTTGTGTGAAATTTGGTAAAGAATGCGACGGTGAGCTCAAGTGGGAGTGAATTGGAGCACGTGTGATTGGCCTACAGGTAGGCTATGACTTCTCTTTCTTTAGATTGAGCTAGTTTGTCTAAAATCATATTGAAATAGTTCGAGTTTTGGGTTGAATAACATATTTATATGCCTTTAGAGTTAGAAATCATGATTTAGACCTTTACCGTGGTTTCTGGGTAGTTAAAATCATGTCAACTTCGTTGTTAGCTAATAGTATTATTAGTGGTAACATTTTCCTATATGTTGGCATTGTGAAGCATGGTGGCCTTAGTATAGGTTGACAGGAACCTACTTCAGATTCCCCAATGTTGTTTTGGTCGGCTTAGATCACTGTAGAATAGCGTAGTAGACCAGGTCTGGTAGTTAAGCATTAGCTAGGTAGTAACTTCTCGAATAAACAACCTATCATCAATAATTCCCCAAGTTTTGCAATAAGATCCTATTTTGATTTGGCTCCAGTTTCAATTGATGACTCAGTGGTTACACAGGCTCAATTCATTGAGGAAGGTAATCCTCGGTGGCTATCAATATATAAAATGAAGAAGAGAAAGTTTGGCACCTTTGGCCAGTCTTAGGCGAGCATCTAGGTATTGGGGTAATCCTGATCTCAACCACCTTTATAATTTTGGGAACCCTATGGGTAGCGACACTCTTGGCCTTGACTCCTTTTATACTATTCAGACAAGCATCTAGGTATTAGGAAGTCCTTGCCTCGACCTCTTTTATAAAGTAGGGGAGCCTCTAGATAGCGGCAACCTTGATTTGAACCTTTCTTATATTATTCATGTGAGCATCTTGGTAGCCTGTCCCAACCTCGACCTCTCTTATTAACCAGGTGAGCATTCAATTAGCACTATTTCCATCCTCGATACCTAGATCTAATGTGATCTTTCCATTCTTAGGCATTTGTGGTTCTTGGTTCCTCAAATTTTAGTGTTTTCAACTATCTATTTCCTTATTTTTTGTAGTTATAGTTATTCTATATCCCCATCGAGCTTATGAAGGGCGTAATTGGGTGTATATAGTATATCATTTCAGTTAGAACTCTCACTACTTGTATGATTATTTGTTTACCTTACCTTTGATTGTATACTTGACTCTGGTTTAGATTTGTTCCTCTTTTTCATATTATTTTTACCTTTCCTATTCAGTCGGCCTATGATACCTATTGAGTACCTTTTATTTTGGTACTCAAAGTACACTCTGCATCTGCCTTTGTGTTGCAGATTTGAGCAGCTGTTGTCAATGTTGATTGATTGATACTTTTACAACTTATATCAGAGACCAAGGTGAGCATTTGGAATTTTTGGATCATTTTTTTCTCCTTTAGCTTTGTGGCCCATCTTTTTGTATAATTTGAGGCAAGCCAAATCGTGTATATATTTATGATCCATTTTTGGGGCTTGTACTCTTTCTTTTGCATTTAGCAATTCTGTACTAGTGACTTCTAGGTTCTCAGAGGGATCCTATATATGTAGTCCAGTTCCTGCTTCTATTTATTTGTATTGTCTTATATATGCTAGATTTTGTTAGCTTTTCCATTATACCTACTATTTACCATTTTGAATTGTTGGTTGGCTTACCTGTCGGTAGGTTATGATAGTGCTATAATGACTTGAGAAAATTGAATCATGTCAAGTTCATATCAAAGCCTCAAGTTAATTGGTTTCACATTGTACAAAGCTAACATATAGTAAAGTCTTGCACATTGGTGCAGAGACATTTGTGGCCTATCATTGGGAACCTAAGGATGTCACTAGGGAACATTTACTATGTTGTATCACTTCATGCAGCATGTGTCTTATTAGTTTCGTGAAAACTTACTTATTTCACTATTTACAAGGATAGCTCGTATGTGTGATACTGCCAACGGTGGTACCCGCCTATACCAACAAACAAAGTCTTAGTTAAACCTAAAGGCCAACCATAGGATGTAGCACCAACAATTGATAGGGATGTAGCCCTTGAGCATACAAAGGGGAATGAGGATGCCTTTATTCCTCCACAGCTAGAGGGGCCAACACCAGCATAGCTCCCAGCCACACTAGCTATGACTCTAGCCTTACAAGTGGCCAATACATAATTTTTTACTACTTTAGGGGGTATTCTGTAAGCCTTAGCCCTTGGGATGCCACCACAGTAGGATCAGCCTACCCCCACCAGTCCCTAATGACCAGTTGCCCCCACTACCTATTGTACCCCCAACCAATTGTCATAAAAGGTGCCATCCCACCATATGAGCAAAAACTGTTGGAGATATTTTAGAGATTGTCACCCTCGACATTTTTTAGAGCCATCAATGAGGATGCTATGGAATTTTTTGACCACTTTTTGTGAGTAGCTTTAGACCCTAGGCATTGTGGAGTCGAAAGGAGCTGACTTCAACAATGATCAATTCCATAGGATAACCATGTAGTGGTGGCGCTCCTACTTATAGACCTAACAAGCTAAATCAACCCCTATTATGGGGTGAGTTTTCAAAGGTTTTTCTTGGGATAGATATATTCCCCACGGTGTTAAAGATTGCCTTCACAATTAGTTTGTGAGTTTATAGCCGGGTTCTATGACAGTCTCATAGTATGAGGCCAGGTTTAACTAGCTTTCTCGGTATGTCGCTATGATTTTGCCTACAAAGGAGGAGAGGGTCTAATGTTTATGCCTGGGTTGAGATTTTAGTTGAGGGTGGATACAGAGAACCTAGTCTTAATGGGTCGTTCGTTGATAAATGTGGTTGATCATGCTTGCACCATGAGAACTTTTGTAGCGAGGCCCAAGGGGGTAGCTACAAGAGAGCTAGACACCATAGTAGTGACAACGGCTCATAATCTAGAGGTAGAGATAGCTATGACAGATCCCCTTAGAGGTTCACTCAAGATAAATTTTAGTGGAGTCAGTCTAGCTAGCCTATTGAGGTGGCACCACTAGCTTTAATTAGCATCTAGCTATATTGTGTGGTCCTAGTCTAGGGCAGAGCTTGAGAGGGTCAGATTTACTTCCTATATATCACGGTTAGGTGATCATAAGGCAATTATCCTCGGGGAGTTTTGATTATGGTGCACTTAACCATTGGCACAAAGAATGCCTTCATCAAGCCAGACCAACTTCAACAGTGCCAACTCCACTTAGAGACGGAGATCATATTTAGGGTCACAAAGTCTCTACTTAGATTAAGTGTTAAGGAGGTGTAGCTCAGGCAGGTGGCCATGAAGGAGGACAATAAGATACCTAAGGGAGCTCTCAAAGAAGTAGGATAAACAATAGGACAGACAACTATGGTGAAGGCCAACAGGTCTACTTTTATACTGCTCGAGTAAGAGCAAAGGCAGAGACATCGAATGATGATATTACAATTACTATCCATATATTCCAGCAAAATGTTTCACCTTGATTTGATCTTCTATATATTGTTTCTCCGTTTTGGCTATTGTCTCAACATTGTTGGAGGTGTCGTTGTATGTTTTAACCCTAGTAGGGTATTCTTTAGTGGTGGATCAGGTATGTAGGTTCTATTTGGTGATTCTTCAAGGATATGATACTCAGGCATATCTTTTTTTCTTGATATGCTGGATTTTGATACTATTTTGAGCATGGACTGATTATCTCTTCCTCATGTAGTTTTGGATTTTTATTCCAAGACAGTTATATTAGCCTTGCCTTGTATTTCTCTCGTCTTATGGTAGTGTGCTTATAGTGACACACCATTGGGGATTTTATCTTTCATGCAACCCCAGTAATTGGTTTCTTCAGGGTGTCTAACTTATTTAGCCTATGTTTGTTATGTTTTGAGTAGGACCTCTCCTATTGGTTTTGTCCTGTGGTTTGATAGTATATTGATGTGTTTCCTACTAACCTACCTGGCCTATTTTTAGAGATAGATATCGATTGTGCCATAGATTTGGAGATGGGCACTAAGCCTATTTTAGTTCCACCCTCTCAGATCGCTCCCGCAATGCTTTGGGAGCTTAGTATTCATCTTGTGAATCTCTTAGATAAAGGGTTCATCTGTCCAAGTATGTTGCCATGGCGTACTTATAACCTATTTGTTAAAAAGAAGGATGAGACCTTGCAGGTTTGCATTGATTACAGGCAACTGAATAAGGTAACGGTGGAGAATCATTACCCCATGCCTGATATTAATTATTTATTTGATCAACTTCAAGGTGCTTCTATGTTTTGTAAGATTGATCTAAGATCTAGTTACCATTAGTTGAGGATTAGGGCATCAAATTTTCCAAAGACTGCCTTTTGAACTCGCTACAGTAGCTATGAGTTCTTGATGATGTCATTTGGGCTTACTAATGCCTCTACTGCCTTCATGGATTCGATGGCCAAGTACTTAGGTCCTACCTTGACTCCTTTGTAATTGTATTTATCAATGATATCTTAGTATATTTGCGGAGTAGAGATAGTATGTACAACACCTAAGGATTATGATTCAAACATGGAGAGGTCATTATCTTTATGCTAAGTTCTCAAAATATGAGTTTTGGTTGAAGTCAGTGGCATTTCTAGGACACGTGGTGTCTAAGAAAGGCATTATGGTTGATTTGGTGAAGATTAAGGCTATTTGATGTTGGGCTAGGCCCACATTTATCACAGAGATATGGAGTTTCATTGGATTCATAGATATTAAGATGCTCCGTTGAGGGTTTCTCCACTATTACCACACCATTGACCCAATTGATCTGAATTGAGGGGTGTAAATTCGAGCTTCTCGTATCTTAAGGAATCACTTATCACTGTACTTATCTTGAAATTTCTAGTTAAGGATGTGGACTTTGTCGTATATTATGATACGTCTGGTATTGGTCTAGAGTGTGTTTTAATGCAACAGGTCCTAATAATTGGATATGCCCCCAATAACTGTGAGCACATGAGATCAACTACCATATTTATGACCTAGAAATGGTGTTCGATGTTTTTGCGCTCAAGATATGTTGGCACTACTTATACAGGGTCTATTGTTAGATATATACATGCCATCATAGCCTTTAGTACATTTTGAACTTGAGGGACCTAAATTCCAGGTAGTGACATTAGATTAAGCTTCTAACTGATTATGACTTATCCATTCTCTATCATCCAAGCAAAGTGAATGTAGCAGCGGATGTCTTAAGCTAGAAGGCAAAAATATAGGCCCCTTAGTCTACTTACCTATTTTAGGGCGACCCTTAGCTTTAGACGTTTAGTCCTTAGCTAACAAGTTGGTTAGACTAGATGTTTTAGACCTGGGCAGATATTGGCCTTTGTTGGGGCTCGATCTTCTTTACCTGATTAGAGTCGTGGCCAATAGTTCGAAGATGATTGGTTGAGTTTTTGGAGCTAATATTATAGGGCGAGAATGGCCAATCTCCTATAGATTTAGATAGGTTATTGTGGTATGATGGTCGGCTATGTATTTTTAGAGTAGGAGATTTGATTTAGTTTATCCTTCACGAGGCCCATAATTTTAAATACTCTATTCATCTGGGGAATTGCAAAGATGTAGCGTGAATTGAGGCAACATTATTAGTTGTATGGTATGTGGAGAGATATCATGAATTAAGTGCCCTGTTGCCTTAGCTTCTTGCAAGTGAAGGCCAAGCATTAGAGGCCTTGTACGAAGGTTTAGAGTTACCCATTCTCAAGTGGAAATAGGACCATATCACTAATGCCTTTGTTATAGATTCGCCTCAGACTTCCAGAGGTATTAACAGTATATGGGTCATTGACTGATTGGCCAAATATGCTCACTTTCTTCCAATATGGTATACAATTTGTGTTGAGTAGCTAGCCTAGGTTTATATATAGAAGGTGGTCTATTTACTAGTGTCCATTATCTTTAATCAAGGGTCACAATCCACGTCTAGCTTCTGAAGAGCCTTTTAGAGGGATTTAGACAACTGGGTTGACCTTACTACCACATTCTTCCCCCAGCAAGGCGGTTAGTCAGAGCGCACTATTCAGTTCTTGGAGGATATGTTGCAGGCTTATGTATTACAGTTTGGGGTCAATGGGATTAGTTTTTGCCCCTAGAGGAGTTTGAGTACAAGAAAAACTACCATTCAAGTATCCAGATAGCCATATTTATGACCCTATATAGTAGAGGTTTTCGCACTCCTATTAGTTGGTTTGAGTCCTCGAAGCGTAGGCCAAATAGTATAGATGTACTTCAGGAGGCCTTTACTAGGCTTCGGTTGTTTAGGATTGGATGAGGATAGCTCCTAACCACGACCAAAGTTATGTTGACCATAGACACTGCCCTTTATCCTTTCATTTTGGTGATCATGTATTTCTACTGTTATTGTCCTAGAAGGGAGAGATGAGATTTGGTAGATGGAGTAAGCTTAGCCCTTGATATATTGGGTCATTTGAGATTTTGAAGTGGATTGATGTGTTTGCATATGAATTAGCCCCACCCCAATATTTTCAGCTATTTACCTGATTTTCCATGTTTCAGTATTGCACTAGTACATCCCAGATGAGTCCCACGTTCTTTGGCATGATTCTATTGAGTTGGATAATAATTTTACCTATTTTGAGGAGCCAATAGGTATACTAGCTAGTGATTTCCATTAGCTTCTTTCCAGATCAATTCTTGTACTAAATGTCCAGTGGCAATGCCATCCAGTTGAGAAGGCTATATGGGAGATCGAGCAAGATATGCAGGAGAAACTCACTGGAATCTTCTCTAGGCCTATGGGCTTCCCAGTAAGTGACCCTATATTCCATAAACCAACTCTAAATTTAATAAATTTGACCGCCTTTTACCCCTAATACCTCTCACCTTTGACCTCAATCAAAGGCATGACCCTAGTCCATCATCGATTTCCGAAGCAACTAAAATTGATAAATCGAGAGCATGTAAATTGATAAATTACATTTATATCTAGAAAATATGAACTCTTAAATCAATAGCTCAACCAAATTAGTAGACAAAATATTAGATAGAGTATAAACCATGCAAAATAGTCAATAAATAAATACAAGAAATAACGAGCAAGAACAAAAATCAAACAATAACAATGAGATACAAAGAGGAATCGTGACAATAAACCATAGAACTACAGGGTAAAAGAAGTACAATGAAGAAACTAATAGGCAAGCGTAAGCAAGAACAACATAACAAGTAGTAAAGAAGGAACAATAAACTTAACAAAATTAAACAAATGAATCGAGAAAATAGTTAAGAAACCCACAACACAATATGTGCAAGGCAAGATATTTTGGCAATAAAATTTCTATCATGGATAATAATATATGTACAACAGTAGGATATAATTGAATCAAGGAAAGTAGAGAACAAATAGAAAGATACAATTGATTTAAGAAAATTTAAATTGAGTGAAACATGGAAGATATCACTTGGAGATATTTCCAATTTGGGAGATTTTTGGCCGAGAAATACTGAATATCGCTTGATAATACTGGATACTTCTCAAAATTGATAGGTATTGCTAGAAAATTCTAGATGTAACAAAAAATAGTAGACATCGCCATACTAGCCTGTGACGTTACCGGAATCTATTGGAAGCCGTCAAAAAATGATAGATCTTGCTTAAATCTTCACAGATCTAGATAGATTTGATTCGTCAATAAAAGAACATGACTAAAAACTTCACTAAAACTAAACAAGAAGAAGAAGAATATTTAGAGAAGAAAGGACATCGGCGGTCACCAAAATTTGTTCACCCTCATCGAAGTTACTAGCTTTGGCATCACTTAATTTTCTATAGACCACTCACTTATCTTGATCAACAAAAGAGAGCCACCCAATTAGAATCAATGATACCTTCATTTTAGAAATCATTGAAAGTCGTAGCCTATCGCCTGTCACTCGTTGCTAGTTGACTTTCACAAAACACAAAGAGGCTATCGAATTGGTAGATTCTCAGAGAGGGCGATTTTTTCGGTGAATATATTTGCCTAAGGATGTCAAAATGAGCCCAAATATAGGTAGATCCCCCTCAACCCACCCAATATTTTATGGGTTGTGCTCAAGATATTGGGTTTAATCTCAACCCATTCAAGTCTTAATCCATGTCAGAAGAATCCTTAATTGAGCCCAATTTAATCCCCAATTTTAACCCATTCTAATAGTCTTAACTTATATTGATGTAATGTATGTTTTCTATCTATTTTATATTTTCTATTATTTATTTATCAATTTTTTGAGTTGAATATCAAATTGTGATTATAAAAAATAAATAATAATAAGTTAAAATTATTGAGATTGATCTGGTCAAATTGGACGAGTCATGAACCAATCTGAACTTTAGCCCATTTGAACACAACCTGTTTGAGCCCAAAGTGAGTTCAGGTGGGTCATAATCCAATCCAATTTCTGTCTAAACCCATTTCATTCTCAATTTCAACTCAACTCGCTTATTTGACACTCCTGTTAATTTTTTAATAAGTAAAAATTGTTTATTAGTTTTTTATTTCTTTCATACTCTAATATATAGGAATAGAATTAATATGATGCAAAATAAAGATATAACTCACAGCTTCTAATCATTTAAAGAAGTCATTTATATACTTTAAAAAATATATGTCTAACATGTCACCATCTATTCTTGTTTGAAGTGAAATTGTTACACTACCAAAATGTTTTTAACCTTGTAGAGTATACTAGATACAAGAGCCTGTGGGCCAATATATATTGCTTCACGTGCCTAAATTTATATGAAACGGAAAAAATTAAGAGAGTTAATAAAAACTTTAAATATTTTAAAAATATTTTAAGTTGATAATTATTATAATTTACAGTATTTTAAAGTAAACTTTAAAGATAAAAAACTTTAAGTATCTGGGGTTCATCATCTAAAGGAGTGGCAATATCAACGATGACGTCACACATTGTATTGCGGCAACATGGACTAAACGGAAGCTTGCCTCTGCAGTATTGTGTGACAATAAGATACCCCCAAACTCAAAAGTAAGTTTTATAAAATGGTGATTAGACCATCGTTGTTGTATAAGGTGGAGTGTTAGCCAATAAAAAATGCACATGTTCACAAGATGCATGTCGCATAGATGAAGATGTTGAGATGGCTGTGTGGTCACACCAGTAGTGATAAGATTAAGAATGAGACCATTCGGGAGAAGCTAGAGGTGACCCCTGTGGCGGATAAGATGAGGGAAGCGAGACTGCGATGGTTTGGACATGTGCACAGAAGGAGTACCGATGCTCCTGTTAGGAGGTACGAGAGGTTGGTTTTGGGAGGTACACAGAGGAGTAAAGGTAGACTGAAGAAGTATTGGGGGAGGTGATCAGACAAGATATGACGAAACTCGATTTCACTGAGGACATGACCTTAGATAGAAAGGAGTGGAGGTCGCGAATTAGAGTAGCATGCTAATTGGTTGGTAGAGATAGGTGGATGTCTAAGCTTGGAATATAGTAGGGCAGGTCAAGTAGTCGTGTTCTATATCATGTGATGTTATTATCTATTGTATATGTATTAATTTATTATATTTATATACTGTCATGTACTTTTCGTTATTAGTCGTTCTTTCTATTTTCTTTCCTGTCCTTTCCTTTCAGGTACGTGGTTACTTTATTTTCATTATTATTTAGTTAGATTGAATTGTGGTGCATATAGTTTTAATAATTAAGAGAGTGTGTGTATGCCAGGTGGAGAAAGAGACGAAATAGTAGCATAGCAAATTGGTTCTTTCGTGTTATTGGCTTTAAGATTAAGGGTAATTTAGGAATACAAAAAGTTTGTGACATCATTAGTTGTAGTTAATGAAACTCATTTCTTTAAATTTTATATTAATACATGTATATAAGAATTGGTGAAAAGTTTTAGTGCCTTTTTCTTCTACTATACGGATATTGTATATTGTATATATATGTATAATTGGTTACTGATTAGAGGAAAGGAACAAGTAGTAAATATGTTGGTAAGGATAATGGTCAATTAGTATTGTTGTAATTTTCTACAGTGATGGTAATCATTAGGTATTACACACAAGAGTATATGTAGGGTAGTATTGATAATCTGCATATTGTAATTCTTTGGTTACCATATTAGAATGTAAGGTTGATAAAATTGGTATAGCTAATTGACTATTGGGTATTTTGTAATATAAGTATATTATTAGATTTATGTTATTTGGAGAAATTACGACTTAATTTTAGACTTGAAATTTAGAAATTTGATTATAGAATTAGGTGAATCATTGGGTCTAAATTGGACATATAGTAATATGAGTGTCTATAGACTCGTGTTCTTACAAATATTATATATTTGATAGATTGGAAGCCCTTTGAGGCATTGAGGAAGGAAAAAGCACTGTGGATTAGCCTAGTGGATTTCGGTTCTTCAGTTAAGATAGGTTATGATTTGTTATATCTAATAGAGAGACTCTTAATAGCGATTGATGGTCATTAGTAAAGCTGTGATATTTTCTATGCATTTAATTGTTGTGGTTTGGTTGACTGATATATTAATGTGATTGGTCTGCAATCCCAAGATCATGAAACTCATAATCTTGAACTTGATCTCTTAAAGTGATGTCTTGAAAAAAGAAGACTTGATGAAACATTGATAATGAAGTGAGAAGTAATGATAAAGAATAATGAATTACATATATTGGATCGGGTGTTATGTTCTAACATATATATATAAATATATGTATGTATGTATACACTATAGGATCGGATGTCACGGTTTGATACATATATATTATAGGATCGGGTGTCACGTTCTGACACATATATACTATAGGATCGGTGTCACGTTCCAACACACACACACATATATATTTTGGATCGGGTGCTGCATTCCGGCACACCAATAATAAAGGAAAATAAATTAAAATAATTTAATATACTCAATTTTAAAGAACCTATCTCCCATTAGAAGTGTGATGTGGAGGCTTGAGTCCCCATATGTATCATTGATATCATTGATTGGTTATGTACTCGTTCTTGTTGTTGCTACATGTCAAGTATTATGGTTGATTTGCTGCTGTATTTTATGCATATTGATTTCTCTTTTGAGTCGGTCGATAATACCTACTCAGTACATGTTGTCCGTACTGATCCCTATTTGTATTTTTCTTATTTTTGTTTTGTGGAGTGCAGCGAGTATTCCACCAACTTCGACTCGCCCTCAGCTCTAGCCAATCTTCAGCATATCAGGTTCTAGGGTAAGCTATTTCTCTAGATTGTGTTGGATCCTATTAGTCTTGTCATGGTGTCCTTAGCTTTCGGACATAAACCACTTGTTCATTCATTTTGGTGTTGATATTCTTAGATTTGGTATCTTGAGATTAGTATTCTTGATGTGATGACTTTCAGATTTTGAGGAACATTAAGTAATAAACTTAGTAATTTTGGATTATTTATGCTTTATGAGTTTAACCTTTTGATTATTATCATATTTTATAAGTGAACTGTTAGTATAGATTGAGATTTATATGTTGGTTTGCACACTTAGAAGGGCAAGTATGTGTGCCATTCACAGCCCCTTTTGGGTCGTGACAAACCAAACTTTTAATATATTTTTTAAAATATTTTAAGTTATTAATTTTTGTGATTTATAATATTTTTAACATAATTTTCAAATAATATATGTTACTCTGTTTGTCCCAATTTATATACAACAACAACAACATATCCAGTGGAATTCCACAAGTGGGGTATGGTGAAGGTAGAAATTCTACCGTAAAATGTACGCAGACTTTACCACTATCTCACAAGGTAGAAATGTTGTTTCCTAGGAACTCCCGTCTCAAAAATTCATAAGCAGAATAACTATATATGAAAAAAATGAGAAAGAAAAGAAAAGAAAAACAGAAAGGACGACTAACAACACAACTCACATGAGAGTTTGTCCCAATTTATATGTTACAGATAAAATTTCTAGAATTAATTACTTTTAATATAATTTATAAATATTTTAATTTCTCAATTATTACAATTTATTTTTCTATTTATTTGTATTTAATTTATAAGTATGTAGCATACTTAAAGAAAAGATAATTAAATTTAAAAAATTGTATTCCTCCATGCCTTCCAATGTGGGATCAAATTCTCATTTAACTAAATCCTTGGTTAATATGTGACTTCCAGTTTTATTTTCTCATTCTCAAATTAAGTTAGCCAAACATATGAAATTCATTCTCAATCTCTTTAAACTAAAGATGTATATATTAGCCCAAATGTCTTTTTTTTTTTCAACATAAGCTGGGCCACATTATGATTATTCAGCCCAGATTTGGAAAAGTTACATATATATACACCAATTTGACGGAAATATACACTATATATACACCTTAATACTTTGTAATCTAAATGACAGAATGGTTTAAGATCTGATGTTTGTAAAGTCAAAGTGAAAATTCAGACATAAGATCTCAAATCCTACATTTGCGTTAAGCTTTTCAAATATGTATAAAATTAAAAATAAATTTTAAGATGAAATTAATTAAATAAAAATAAATTATAATTTGAAACAAAATTAAAAGTAAATAAGTAATAACGAATAGAAATCTGTTATAATCCTGACATAGGGACTTATTCCGAAAAAAGTGGAACAAATCTCTTTAAAAATATCAATTTAAAAAAAAAACTAATTAAATAAAAATAAATTATAAATTGAAATAAAATTAAAAATAAATAAGCAATAATTAATAGAAATCTGTCATAATCCTTACATGGGGACTTGTTCCGAAAAAGGTGGAATAAATCACTTTAAAAATATTAATTTAAAAACAAAATTAATTAAATAATAATTAATTAATGCTAATTTGTCATAACTCATAATAATTTTTGGTATACTCTTTTGTTAACACTTTACAACTACCTACATAATTTAAGTAATCTAAAATCTACATCGTGGATTAATTATTCCTTATATTATACTATACTAAAAGTAATGATTCTGGATTTTTCGAAAAAGTTTCCAAAACTATGAAACCTAATTAGAATAGAATTTAAGGTAAACGTTTCTTTTTCATAAAGCACACACTTGATGCATTGGATCAAATAAATTCAAATTTTAAAAACATTTGCCAAACCATTTATATTATGGACAAGTTTCCTCAATCCTTTTAGAATAATCACTTTTTCCCAATCTGTATAACACTCACGCATTTAAGCTACAAAAATTACATTCTGCATTACAATTTTCCTCATTACTCAACACACCTTCTACTTCATTACATTTTTGTCAACATCTTTTGTGAATTAATCAAATCTAATGGAGGACAAATTAAATACAAAGGATGTAACAACAATTGGTGACTCCACAAAAATTTCAACTATATTCGGGCGTTACAAATCTTTTTACATGTATTAGCTATCGCATTTGGTGTCACTTTAGCTTTTCGCAAGTTTTGCGTTGATCATGAGGATGCCACTACGTTGCTTCGCGATCCCAAGTTCCGCCCTCTTCGTTTTCTATATCGACGCGTTACATTCATCCTTTGATTTTGCACAATCCGGACAAATTGAAATCTCACTTTCTCAGTTCAAAATCCTAACAAGAATTATGATTTCTATTACAATGATTTCATGGCCAACATATCCTATACCAACACTATTCTTTGGACTGCCAATGTGTTTGATAAATTTCATCAAGATGCAAAAGCTCAAACCTTGATTGATTCAATGTTTACAGCTTTGCCTGAGGCATACGCATACTGGATTGGTACATTTATTGTTGGTGATTTAGGTTCTGGTCAGGCCATAAAATTTTCAGTTAGTCTAAATGGAAATATTCAGATAAGTGATCGTAAATCGTCATCTCATATAAGTTGTAGAGAACTTCATGTGTCTTGCAGAGGTTTACGTGTTGAGACTTTACAAGAAACTCAAACTGGAGAACTGACACTTGATTCAAAAGTTTGTGTGGGAACATTTCAAGATTCAATATGTTGATTATATATAGCATAGGGATTTAAAGTTCTGTTTTTGTCAAGAAGTGTATGAAAATATAGTAGCAAGTACTATTCTATTCGATGCTTTATTATCTTCTAATGGCATGTGTAATTTGCATTTGTTCATAAAGTGGCTTCACTGGAATTTCACTCTAACCCAATGTTTGTGTCGTATTACCCAATCTTCTATTGGCATCAAATGATGCTGGATCGTTGCCTCAATATATAATGACTCAAGAATTTTAATATTTGCATTAACTAACTTTCCATTCATCTATCCTCAACCGAAAAATCAGGTTCCACGGGCTTTTATAATGAACTAATAATTTCTAGATCTCCCCTCATACTTCCACCCTTTCTGTTGCTTGCTGCCAATGTTGCAGCATACATAGCAAATTCTGAAGCCTTTTGTCCCAACGATACGCTTGATCGTGTGGTTCAGTAGGCAGAGGAGGAGCCAGGGGACTCTGCTGAGCTTTATTAAGTGCAGCAGCCTCTTTCCTTCTCTTATACCGAAAACAAGTTGCGTGTATAAAACACGTGGCCCAAGTCCTCTATTGGTTGTGGTAAAACGTGAATGCGTGCCTTAACTGCTTGTTGTGCTGCTTACGAAACTGTGTGCGCGGTCACTGTACATGTATAGGATGGAAGGATGATGCTTGGACGAGGGTCTAGTGGACATGTTAGTAATTCTTCACCACAGAAATGACACGAGTTAAAGAAACCTGTTCTCCCTCCATCAGTAGCGTTGGAATCCAAATGTCCTCTTATAATGAAGTGCATTTCGTTCACAGGATCAGCTTCACAAACAAGGCAAGTCCCCATGATGTATAGATGTGGTTTCAACCTTTCACATATTGTATCCGAGATACACTCATCCACTTGATCAAACCGAGGACGTCTTCTAGGCCCCAAATAGTCTGGATTCGGGTCCTACAAAGTAGGAGGGTCAATTGTAATCTATTACAGTCATCCAATGGTTTTTGACCTAGAAAAGGGCCTTTTTAATCCATGGTCAGTATTATCATAATGGTAATAGTCCTCAAAGTGCCTATCCATAAGAGGCCTGTTAAGTCCCTCATAAAACTGAGTTACCTTAATAGTGCTATGGAAATTGAATAGGAAAAAGTAGGCAACGAAAATATGGCATGGCACTTCACAAATTAGAATGAGAAAGTAATTACTGGATAGATGCACAATGCTATGCAAATCGGATGTGAGAAAGTATTTGGTCACCAGAAAGATT
>JAOTQJ010189844.1:0-21669 GCA_025642045.1 Solanum sejunctum
GGAAAGCTATAAGTCAGTTTGTTCTGAAATTACCTCTAAATGTGAATTTGAGCAGTTTTGGCAAAATTTCATAAAAGGATGACTACTTGATTTCAAAATTGAACATTTTACATATTTCCAAGTTTTTGAAACCAGTTTTGTGCATATGATTCTCACGACTCTGTTCGTGCTCATTTGACCTCATTCACCGATTCCCAGGCCGGATATTTCGTGCGGATATATGATTATATGTATATATATTCCTAGGTTGGCTGGATACGGTGGGTCGGTTTGCCCATGGACCAGCTTTTCTTAGTGGAGAAATAAGGTGCTGGGCTGGGATGGAATCATAGCGTGTGAGTGCTAGGCCTAGTTCGCCCTGGCTCACGGGAGTGCGTGGTACCGTCGTCTCGGCTCCATAAACAAGCATGATGACCTTTATGCTTTATGATATGCGAACGCTTGGCACCGTCGCCCTGGTTCACGTAGATCATTTGAGGGTTTGTGTTGGAGATTTTAGATATTTGAAATTTCTAGTGTTATGCTGTGGTATGGCGCGCGTTTGGAAGTCGCCATCGTGCCCATCCGATATGCATTATTTTGATGTTTGAAGAAAATAAATATTTTTTTGTTGACGTACAGGTTTGACTCCTATACTTTCTTATTTTTATTAATATTTTGACTTATATTTCAGGCTATCTGTTTTCATACTTGGTACATATTTCGTACTAACCCCCTCCTTTCGGGGGTTGCATTTATACCCGCAAGTACAGACGAACAGGTTAGAGGGTCGTCTTCTTAGGACATCCGTCTACCATTGAAGTGCTCCCTTGGACCAGGAGCAGATCGTTAGTATATACTTGTACATGTTCATTTTATATGTTGCATTTATATATATATATATATATTCGAGGGTATAACGGGGTCCTGTCCCATCTTGTGATCCGTTTTCTGTACATAGAGGTCTGTGGATACATGTGGGTGTGGGAAATTATGTTGGTATGATCTCGTTTATATGATATGTTTGTTGGGCGGTTCTACCGCAGCGGTGACCTTGTCAGTCCGCATATATATATATATATATATACAGTGATGTTTGGTACTGTTGGGTTTGCTGTTTGCAAGTTAGGTTAGTTAGAAAAACAAAGGAAACTCTATCAAAATTTCATGAAATTCCTTAGATGTTGTGAATGGAAATTCGATATAGTGTATGTCTGGGTACCCTATCGGCACCAATCACGGCCCCTGAGTTGGGTCATGACAGAAATCTTTCATATGCTCTTTCAATTTTCTGTGGCACAAAACTATTAAAACTAGTCAGTTCATTGTACGCCTCAAAAAATACTGAGAATTTATTAACCATGGATACTAAGATTGCATGGTATTCAAAATGTAATTTAAAGGGGAAGAAAATCCTAATAGAAGGTAGTGATATCAAATACTCTATTTCGCTTTATTTGTCTTACTTTTTTTTTATGTCTGTTTAGAAACATTATGCCTCTTCCTCTTTCTCTCAATTATACATCCCACCTGACATATTTAGGACCACAAGATTGAGGACTAGTTTGGTACATTCTACATATTCTTAATTTAAGCCATAAGATTCAAAAGTCTTTCATACTTTTTAAAATTACAAGCAAAGTCAAAACCATACAAATAAATTGAAACAAAGGAGGAGTATCTGAAAGTCATCAAATTAGATGTAGAAGTCTTTGATCTAGATGTTTATTTGTCGATTGCTTAGTACTTACATGTATTGGGTTTTTCTTGGCCTTTTCCCTGATTATCTCATAGATATGTGGACACTATAGTCGAGATTGATGATCTTTCCTCCGAGTGGAAAAATTCTGCAAGGCGATCCTTGAAGGTTGATAGAGTTGATATTGTTGGTTGAACATTTATATTCAGCAATATTTTTTTAAGTTCAATTGGTAATCACTATTATCTCTCTTTACTCCAGATTCGATGGGATGAGCCTACATCCTTTTCAAGGCCTTACAGAGTTTCTCCTTAGGAAATTGAATCTTATATGTCTACAATTACAAAAGCCCTTATCCATCCAACTTCAGGGAAGAACAAAAGGCAATAGCTATATAATGAAACAAAAATATCCGGTCTAAATGAAAATTCTCAACAGCATATAAGAGCAAAGCAGTACAGTGTTGTAGAGTTGGTGTTTGAGTGTATACATATATATATTACCATAAAAGTATGAACTTCATATCTTATATTTATAACAACTCTCATGTGCTTTGGAATGCCCTATGAGTGTGTTTCTTGAATATCTCAAAATATATGCCTGATTTTTAAAACCTACTAAATATTCTTGTTCATGGGAAAAATTGTGTAGGAAAAGGGTGGCCCTCAATTTTTAAGATACCCATAGAAAAAAATAATTTTTGCAATAGGGAGCAGAAAAGTGACGGTGTGCAGCTAGGCCGCGTCGTGACTGGTCCACGCCGTGCCTATGGCACAAACTAATGCAAAATTTTCCTTCTTCTTCCATTTTCGCTTAAGGGAATTTAGGTAATAACCCAATGTCCACTCAAACATGAAAGCCCTCCTTCCTTGGTTATATTTTAACTCGAAAACACTCAAAAAAAGTCTTAAATCCTCTCCAAAACTTTATCTAATGCCCCATTAAAATTCAAGAATCTCAATAACCAACTTTGGAATTAAAGGACCCAATCCAAGCTTCAAGGCTTCCTCAAATTTTCTTCAAGAAAATCTTAAGTTTAGGTATGAGGGTTTTCATCCATGGGTCCTTTCACCCATGGATCCCAACCCTCTCTTTTTATGATATTTCATGATTTGAATTGTAGATTTCTTATGTGCATTTTCTATTATTACTCCTATTCATGAAATATATTGGAAATTTGTTGAACATTGGACTATTTGATGTATGAGATTCTATTAAGAAATGAAATTATATTATGTTTACGATGATAAAGCTTTACATTACATGATATCTTGAAAGATTTGAAAAGATTTTGAACTTTTGAGTGGTTTTCATGACACTCAAGATGAGGGTTTAACAACAATGTTAGTGGGTTGATTTGAATGACTTTAAAATGAATTGGTTTTAATCTTTCATATTCTATACTCTTGAATTGCATAATTTTAAGCATATGTACATATACCCACCATGTTTGACTAATTTACGTGACAAGTATTTTTATGTTGATGAAAGATTATTGCATCATTTGCAAGACAAGTATGATATGATAAGTTATGGGCTCCCAAGCATGTAATAAACTCATGAAAGATTTTCTATGATTGCAACTTATATGTTGTGACTCTTGTGACCAAATAACATCTACATGAGGGGTCAACCATGATTATTATTTTACCCATATGTTCAAGCTAAGCTTACTAGTAGGGGACAAGCATGTTACAATCTCTACCCTCATGTGAAATGCAATGTGTACTAGAAGGGGTCAAGTCTATCCATTGTTTTCACCCTCGATAATAATGTATATGCCCATGTAGGGGCCAAGTATGTAAATGATCTACTCATGCTATGTGTAGTTACATTGAACTCTAGGATTTTGATCATCTCTTTGAGATTGTAATTCGTGGGTTAATCACTTTATCAATAGTAAGTCCTTTTTCATGATTTCGTTATATTGTTGAGGGATATTTATATTGAATATGCTAAGTTAAACCCATAACTAGGGTTGTGGGAACCATGACAACTCAATAAGATAGATGAATTTGGAGTAACTCTCGGGATTGATTATCATATAATCATAGTGTTCTTTGATTTAACTTCTTACTTTATGAGTCGACGCATTAGGGTAAGCCATTATTTGTTACATACCCTGAAGGGATGCAGTGACAAGGAAAAGAACTTTATGACAGAAATCGAAGATTTTGACCTAGTCTAAATGCTTGATACCGGAATGTGAGAGTATTTTAGGGTCCATAACAAGGGTTAAAGATTACACATTTGGAGATCAAAAGGTGATGAATGAAATGCATCTCAGAAGGACAAGATGGTGATTTAGGTGTTACATAACTTTTTGATTTTGTATACTCTATCATGAACAGGTTTACTAAATAAATTTTGCTATTGCATTAGGCGTCATCGGGAACATAATCCTAGCTCCTAATCAATTATGCAAAATCCAGTAGTTATTGCAATCCTATCATTACTTTGCTTTGCTAAATTAGTTTACAAAATCAAAAACCCCATTTTCATTATGCACTTTTAGTTTGGGAATTGATATTACATCTGAAAAAGGGTGTGAATAGATATATTCTCACACATTCCCTATAGGATCGACCTCAACTCTTATTGAGTTCTATATTTGATAAACCTCTTTACTATTACTTTGAGAGTGTAAATGTAGGTGTATCAAATTTTGGCACCATTGTCGGGGAATACTATGAAGTAATAGTCTATTAGTTGCTACTTTCATTGTGTAATACTAGTCCCTAATTTTGCTTTTCTATTGTGTTTTTGCTCTTTGTAGGGAACTAGCATTGTATACAAAACACCCAAAGTAAGCGTCATTCGCTTATTCCCTACTACCCTGAATTAACAAAGTCAATCTACAAAATAAATTCCTGGAACTAGAAGTACAGAGGTAGAGAGAGGTGGTCGCAAATCCTACAGATAGGGGCAATGATAGTATAGCTCAAGATGACCTTGCTGGTAATGGGGTGTCACTGGTGGCACCACTTGTTTAGGTGCCACTGTGCAACCACTGCAGCAGCAACCCATTTTGAGATCGTAAGTTCCCCAATAGCCACAAGCAACAAATGATGATGATGATGGTGTTGGGACCACAAGAGCAATACTGTTTCCTCTAGTGCCTACAGTTGTCAAGTTCACCATCACTAGTACTATGTTTTATATTCTCGAATTGAAAAGGTTGTTCAGCAGACTAACAACTGAGGAAGCCAATCAGCATGTCATGGACCTCTTGCCAACATGCCAGGCATCCAAAATTCCAGGGGTCAGTCATCAAGCAATCTGGTTAAGGTTGTTCCTGTTGTCTGTTTCTTGTGAAGAAACAAAGTGGTTGGATGAGCTTCCTCATGATTCCATCCATACCTAGGCAGAGTTAAAAGAGGCTTTATTGGAGAGGTTCTTCCCTATATCTAGGAAGTTAAAGATCAAAGATGAGATTGGGTCCTACTAGCAACTGCCAACTAAAGAACTATATGATATTTGGGAGAGATTCAGGTAGAAGATCAAGCAGTTTCCCAATCACAATCTTACGGGTGAGCACTTAAAAGAAGGTTTATATAGGTCTTACAATTTTGTTAAGCATATCATTAATACAACATATGGAGGATAGTATATGGACAGGACCTTACCAAATATCATTGTGATTTTGGATTAAGTAGCTAAGAATAAAAGGGCATGGCACACCAGACATGGAGACTGCTCAGGTTTTATCTTTGAGATGACTGTGGAGAAAAGGAAGAAAGAGGAAGAATGGGTCAAAGAAATGGCTAATATGCAGGCCCAAATGGACTAGTGGACAAAGAAGATACTAGTTGGAGGACTAGAAAAAGTCAAATCCATGGACACAATGCCCAGGTATGATGAACAAAGATATGATTATGATAAGAAGGCTAACCTTTTGGAAAACTAGGGGAGTTACTTGACATTCAACTCAAGTAACCAAGGTCGTAAATAATGTGCTGTCAAAATATAGCACTGTTGATGCCTCAAACTTCGGATTTTGGGTGTTACCAATGTGACATTTATGATTTTTATGTGTTTTTGTGTTTAGTTTTGCAGGAAAGAAGGTTGGCTATGATTTGGGGCACAACTGTAGAGATTTCTTGTTTTTTGTGATTTACAAGACCCTATACGAGTGATAGAGCATTCTACAGGTCATAGAGGTAGTTTCGTGACAAATCCCAATGATGGATGATATCGGAAGACACATTATAAGAGACCTTTATATGAGTCATAGAGCATTTTATGAGTCATATAGAAAGGTTTTGTGAATATTTTCAGAGAGGGATAATTTGAAGTAGTTGAAGCCTACAAGTATAAAATACGAGTCATAAATATGATTCATAGAAGAGAAGTCCAATATCCCAGAAGCTAATCAGGAGACCCTGATTACGACACATAAATCACATTAGGAGTCAAAAATACCTTCCATAGAGTCCATCAACCACTTTTTCTATTTTATTAAGGACTTAATTGTAATTACTATAAATAGTATTTTTAGGTCATTATAAGGGAGATCCATCGGTTTCATTGTAATTAGGGTTACAATACAATACTTAGAGAGAATACACTTGCGAATTAATTTGATCTTCAAATCTTGTGATTCTCAATCAATTTTGGATTTGGTTGATTCTCAGTACAGTTGGGTAAGTGTCTAATTATGTTTTCTCAATTCCTAATTTCTTCATCTACCCATACCATGAGTAGCTAAATCCACAACTAGGGTTTTGAAAACTATGAAGATCTAACAAAGTAAACCTCGATAATTTACAATTCTTGGAACACGTATGTGCATGTATTAATCAATTATGTTTATTTTGCATGTTTTCTTGTGGTGGACAACATTAGAACTTATGTAGTGTTACTTACTAGACCAAGGTAGTAATAAATAGGAAAAGAGATTGATTAATAGGATTCGAAGATGTGTTCTCGTCCAATCAACTGAACTGGGCAAAAGGGAGGTTGATTGGGATTTATAGGTAATGGTTAGTATTGCATGCTATAGAGATGGGTCAAGTCACATAGTAAAATTTACATCTCACCTTTGTCCAAGGGGCTTCATAAACTTAAATTACCGTCCTGCATGCAATGCTTTGAACTAAATAGGGTTATCCAGGGATACGAAGTTGTTAAATCATGGGGACATAATTCCCTAACTGCTCTATATTATTGATTTTCTCCCATATTAGTTAGTTTAGTTTACTTTCTTATCAATTATTGCAAATCCCCCACCCCTTGGGGAATTGAGTTGTTTAATTACTTGAATTACTTATTTGTGAATTCTTATATGTCTATGTATTACCCGTGGGATTTGTCTCTTACCTAGGTTAGGTTTTATATCTGACAACGACTACTTTATCCTCTAAAAAGGAGGTGTAATTTAGGTGTGATCACGAACTGTGGTCATGATAACTACTAAGGAAACTGCCAAAACAATGATGGCTACAAGAGTGACCGAATGGGAGTGTATATACTACTCATAAACCATGAATGCCAAAATAATAGTTGTGGAAACTCAAAACAAGAAGAGATGATGGTGAAGGTTGTCAACAAAGTGGAGCCCACTGAGGCCGGGGTGTGAGATATGAGGGGAGAAATGTCAAATGTTTAACAACTGGTCGACTCACACTCCACCTCAATCAAGTAATTGGAGCAGAGTATGGGGCAATTATCAACCTCTTTTAGAGGAAAGTTGGGTCACTTTCTAGTGACACTATTCGGAGCCCAAAAAAATGATAGTCACTGCATGGCAGTAACCATCAATGAGGTACTTTCTAACCCTGTTATAACCAGTGATGCAGGTATTGATAAGTCTAATAGCAAGGAACTTGACCCTGTGGAGGTGTATGATGATGATGCGAGTGACGAGATAGAGGTGGCACCAGTGGATGCTGAGGTTAGTAAAGATCCTAGAGATTCAGACAAACTAGTTACTCAGTCTTTGACGATCATTACCAAGCTGCCACCACTATTCCCACAGAGGTTGAGGAAGAATCTATAAGATGGCAAGTTCCAAAATTCTTATCTATGCTAAATAATTTGTCAATCATTATCCCACTAGTCGAAGCACTTGAACGGATGCCAGGCTACGCCAAACTCATAAAATACTTAATCACTAAGAAGAAGACTACTATGGTTAAGCCTGCAATAAATCTTTATCATTATAGCACCATTGCTATAATGTCACTAGTTAAGAAGAAGGAAAATCCAGGAACTTTCACTATCGTGCACTTTTAGGGCCTATGACATTGCATGGTCTCTCTATGACTTAGGTGCCAGCATTAACTTGATACCTCTGGCAGTTTACAAGTAGCTGGGCTTAGGATCCCCCACACCCACTATGATGTGGCTACTCATGCAGAACAGGTCAATGAGTGTCCTATGGGGATTTTGTATGATGTGTAGGAGAGTTTATCTTTCTAGCGGACTTCGTCATTCTAGTATCCCAAGTTGACTTTATGGTCCCTATCATTCTTGGGAGACTATTTCCAGCGATTGGCAGGGCATTGGTAGATGTAGGACATGGGAGCTGACTTTCTAACTGAACACTAAAAAGGTGAAATTTAATGTGTTCTTCCATAAATAGACCCAAAGAGGTAGTAGTAATGCAAGTAATGGATATTGTCTTTCTAAGATTTCGATTGAGGAAAAGATAAGCATAGAAGCATTGGCAGCGATAATAATAAACTTCTTAGTGGATGGTATTAATGAGTACAAGGACATTCTGCACACTTTGTAGGTAGGGAAACCGGACCTTTTGTCCCCAAGAAGTTGGACTTGGACTTAATGAATAGGCCAACTCCACCGGCCAAACCGTCTATGAAGGAGCCCCTTGCTATAGAGCTCAAGGAGCTACCACAACACTTAAGGTATTCATTTTGAAGGATCATTTCCTCAGGCCCTTCACAGACTAGATATTAGACATCTTATGACGGGTACTCGGGCTACAATCAAATATCCATAGCCCTAGAGGATCACGAGAAAACTACTTTCACTTATTCATATGGGACCGTTTCTTTCAAGCAGATGTCTTTTAAGTTATTCAATGCTCTAGCCACCTTTCAATAATGCATGATATCAATCTTATCTGACATGGTTGAAGACTCCCTCGAGGTATTTATGGATGACTTCTATGTAGTGGGTGATTCCCTTGATGATTGTCTATTAAATCTTAGCAGGGCACTACAAAATTGTGAGAAGGCGAACTTGGTCCTAAATTGGGAAAAGTGCCATTTCATAGTCAAGGAAGGGATAGTCATTGGCCGTAAGATTTTTGATAAGGGCATACAGGTGGACAAGGCAAAGATAGAGATTATTGAGAAACTGCCACCTCTCATCTCTATAAGAGGGATCTGGAGTTTTCTTGGGCATGCGGACCTTTACCGTCAGTCAAAAAAGATTTCTCCAAGATTTCACACCTAGTGTGCAAATTATTGGAGAAACATGCTAAGTTTCAGTTTGATGATAGCTCCCAATAGGCATTTGAGACCCTAAAGAAAAAATTTATCTCTGCAACTTGTGGTAATTACACCTTACTATGTAGCCACTTTTGAGGTTATATGAAATACGAGTGGAAATTTGATAGGTGTTGTGTTGGGGTAGAAGCACAACAAGGTTTTTATCCCATCCACTATGCCAGCAAGACACGCAACGATTCTCAAAAGAACTATATAGTGACTAAGCTGGAGTTGCTGGCTGTGGTGCACACATTTGATAAGTTCCAGGCCTACCTATTGGGCACAAAGGTGATCGTGCCCACAAACAATGCAACATTGAGATATCTTACGTCTAAGAAAGATGCTAAGTCGAGGCTAATCAGATAGGTTCTAATGTTGCAAGAGTTTGACTTTGAAGTCCAAGACTGAAAAAGGACATAGAACTAGGTGGCAGATCACTTGGCCATACTAGAGGATAAGTCAAGGGCTAATGATTGGTTAAACATCAATTATTTATTTCCCAATGAGGAGGTATTGATAGCTTTTATTGACTTAATTTCTTGGTTTGTTGATTTTGTTGACTATTTGGTGAGTGACATCATGTTTGAGGGCCTTACCTTTCACTAGAAGAAAATGTTTCTTCATGATGTGCGTAGATACTTCTGCAATAAACTGTATTTACTTAGAATATGTGCTGATGAGGTCATTAGACGGTGCACACTAGAAGTAGAGATGATGAACATCATGGAGGTCTGTCACTACTCCTTTGTGGGGGAGGGGGGGGAGTATCATGGTGGTGCTAAAATTGTAAAGAAGGTGTTTTCTAAAGCCTTCCATCTATCTTTGGAGTGATGCCACTGACATGAGACTGGATCAACTCAATGAGTTGGATGAGTTTCACCTACAAGCTTATGAGAGTTCAACACTCTCAAGGGCAGGATGAAGTTCCAACATGACAATCATATTGCACCATTAACTTTCAGTGTTGGTGATAACGTTCTGCTGTACAACTCCAGGTTGAGGTGGTCTGGCTTGGATAAAATTACCTAAGTATTCCCAATGGTGCAATAGAGATAGTGGATGAAATTGGGCATAGATTCAAAATAATGGGCAACGGATAAAGCAATACTTAGTTGTGGTAGGTGAAGCCTCATTGATAGAGGTAGTACAACTTCATGAAGTCTGAGTAGTCAACATAGTTGCATCATGCCACAGTGTTAAAAATGCATTTCATGGGAGGCAACCCATGTTTTGTAATAGTTAAAAGAAACTATCATGTCATGCATTTTTGTTTTTGTCTTGTATTTTCAAGTAAATATAGGTGGCATTTTAATGGTTCATGCTCTTACGCATGGTGGGAGGGGTGACATGAGGCCTTGATGGGTGAAGTTTAGTAAAGAAAGGTCTCACAATAGTTTTTATGGATTGTGTGCATCTAAACCTATCGTTGGGTCATCTATGGGGTGCCAACTTTATGCCAGCACCAAGGACAACACCACGGCACCTCACATGGTTCGTGTAACCTATCACAACCTATGTAGGTCATGTATAGCACAGGTAAGCTTTTCAAATTTCCTAAAGGTAGGCAAACAGGTGGTCTGAATGGACCCTGACATGACTCACAAACCATGTGGCTATCCATGGAGGTGGCATCGGTCAACCCTAATAGCCAAGGACATTAAAGAGACCTTATTTTACCCCACACATCCTAAACTCTCATTATCTTTACTCATTATCTTCTCTCATGTCCCCTCTCTCACACCTACCAAAATTTATCTCCTTTTTCATGAAAGGTGCTTCAACCTCATGATCTATAGTGCTAATTTTCATTTGGATCTCCCCTTGTCAAGCAAAGTTATCACCACCCATTGTTCTTCATTAAGTAAGCATCCATGTTCTTTATTTTATAGTATGGTGTTAGAGCACACATGTTAATCCCTACTTGAAATTGAGTCTTTCTTTTCTTACAGTGTCCTATTGCATGGCTTCTTTTTGGGTATTGCATATAGGGGTGTAAATCACCATGTTGAGTGTTTGTATTACGTTCATGGTGTTTGATAATTTTAGTAGTTCTTTGTGTTTTCTCTTCGTAAAATGGTGTGTGATACATTGTGGGGTATGTAGGGTAGAGTAATGTAGCTTAGTATTAACTAATTATGCCTAATCAATGGGTTGAAGATAAGAACCCATCGAGGAGTCTCATCATGGCACGCATCACGATCTGTGTTCTGAGTAATGGGTAGTATAGCACACATTGCTTGATTCCTTCGTCGTCGTATAAAGCTAAGGGACTTGTCATTGGTTATCTCACAAATTGTACTCTAGTTCATGGCTCATGTGGCATATCTCATGGTGTGGCCCTTAGAATGAACCTAATAAGTCTTCCTTTATGGAGCCCTATACGATTTATGTTCCCTTTCACGGCCCATGTGGGTCATCAATCATGACGGACCCTTAATGCGGCTCACATGTCTTTCTAGATAGCCCACTTTATGATCGATGATCCTTATCATGGTTCGTCATGACCCACGGTGCAAAGGGAACTTGAAGGGACCCCAAGTAAGCCTCTTAGAAAATTATTACTCATCCTTGGTTATGGAAGCAATAAAACAAACATCAAGAGATAATAAAGTGGGGCAACTGGGGCTAAGGGAAAGCACTTTCATATCAATAATAGAGTCAAGGCTTTTAGCATATATACATAACATGTCCAACAAGCACCTCTAATACATAGATAAGAGCGGGTGCCAAGACAAAGCAACCGGGCTCACACTTATAGTCAAAATGGACAGTAAAGAAGAATGTCTCAATATATAATAAGAGAAACATCGACTAAGGTCCCCGAAGTAGAGGAATCACCAACTAGCTTTAGTTGTATCGAACTAGCAATGTAGAGGAGGAGGATGATCAACTTGGGCACCGGTCACTACATGGTGATATCATGCAGGCAAGAGTATGCGTTAGTACGTTTAAGTGTACTAAGTATGTAGGATGCAATCCAACAAAGATTAGGCATCATAGTCAAAATGCGTAACAATATGCAATAGGTATAATATAACAATGTGGCATGTATGATCAATGCATAAGTAAAACATTCTGAAGTAGTTTATGCTCATATAGGATATCATATGTTAAGAAGAGACCAAGATAGATTTCTAAGATACAACTCGGTTGGTTGATGATGGTTTCACCCCATCATCCTGGTGGTCTGGTACAAACCCCTCACATGGTTAATGATAATAACACGCTATCACCATGGTGGCAAAGTACAAATATGTCATATGGTTGATCAGTACAAACCCCCACCTTGGTTACCCGGGCTCTTGTCTACTCGGATCGAGCATGGTCTAATGCAGCACTTTATATAGAGAATATAATATACATAAGATTGTTTCATCATCATATAGTCAATCATATCATATCTCATGCTTTGGACCTTCAACTCCTCCAGAAACCACATCCGGACTTTTTATCAAACATGTAGAGGATGTGTAATGCTGGTATAAAACCATGAAATATAGAGATGAAATCACGCAAGAAAATCCATTGTAAAACCATCAATCAACATCTTGCAACACCCTCAAGTAACATACATCAAAACTCCTCCTCAAATATTACAATAGATCAAAGATTTATAGCTCAAAACATAACAAAACAATCACAATTTCACATATCCTTAACATAGTATATAGTGAATTTCATACTAAGCAAGAACCATTTGTAAATCAACTTTAAATCATGCAATTTGAGTAAAGGAGGCTTAGGTATTATGGGTGAAAGGACCCTATGAAAAAAACCTACATACCTTAGGTTGGATATGAATTTGGTGAAGATTGAAGATGGAGACTTGAAGTATGCAGAAGAATCTTGAAGGAAAACCTTAGTTTCGGATGAGGGTTTATGGCTTGAATTTGGGAGTGAAAATAAGGTTAAGTGTTCGAGTGAGTATAGGGCAATATTAAGGATGATATGAGGGTGAAATAAGACTAAGTATTGGTAAAAACACATTTGGGAACACTTAGACCCAAGACTTAGAATGCTTGGACCGAACAAAAAAAAACTAGGCACAAAATAAAGTAGAGGCGTGTCATGAAAGAGACACGGATTCCTCTCTGGAAATTGCATTCTTGAAAAATTATCATTGCTAATCTTTCGCTCTTAAATCAGGGTTAGACCCTTTTCCCCACTAATTTTGACACCCTGAACTAGTATATGAAGTTGGATTTTCAATATAGTGTATAGATTTTGAGATATATGAAATTTAAAATTTCCAGCATTTCGAGGTACATTTTTGGAAACTTTCTGGGGTCGTTTCATGGTCCATTTGGGGGTTCCGGCCAAAGGGCCTCTATTACGATCTTGTGTTATATCTTATAGTTTTATCATAATTAAGTTTCCACATGTTCCTTATGTATTATTTCCCTATGATAGACTGGGTAATGCTGCTCTTATGGGTTATTGTCACTTTTATGGCACAGGGAAAGTCTGAGTACCTGTTACTGCATCAATCAGCTTGTTCCAAAATATTAAATCACTTTCATCCACTTTTGACACTTGCAAGTATTATGGGCCCTTGTTAAAAGTCAACCCAACCTAGGGAGGAGCTTAGGTCACGTCTCTATGATTCTCCAATTGTATCTTCTAACCATCAGAATAGGAGTGACTTAGGCAATGACTCCTCATTAGGGTCTGATGTCCAATTCACTAGAAGTATCTCCTCTCACTCCCCTCACATCAAAAGGGCTCGTGTAGTGAGTTAGACAATAGACCCCAGTCTGAGAAGAGGGTTCCCTATGAGGGAGTTCAGGAGGAGAAGGCTACCCGAGAGCAAGATGCACACGCACAAACCTCGAAGGCTGACCAGCACCACCATGATGCTCAAGTTAATGAGATTGACCTTCGAGATAGTGATGATGAGACCATCACTTATGCAATCTCTCGAATGTCAGATCTTAAAACCATAAGGTGTCTTATAGTATTTTTATGAGCTTGATGGACAGTCCCATGCGCTAAGGAGATTTTCACTTAAGGGCTAACCAAGGGCTCTAGGGGGTTTAAATGACGGGTTATCATTCCTAAGATTCGAGTCGTAATAGCTCAAGTTGATAAAGTTCCTGATATTAAAGTATTATTTGACTCATATCAATATAGTTGGATGGCACAACAACCCCAATATTATGGGCCTGCAATTATTGAGGAATTTTATTCCAACTATGTCACTAGTCTATTGAACTCAATAAATGGCGGACATTACAAATAGTTGACGAAGCAGCTAGCCTTTCAATTGACCTCACATGATCATGTTATTGTACGTCGTGCAAGGGTGGATATCTGTGAGACCACCATCAATGGATTCCTCTTTGGCCAGACTATCGAGCCCTACCGAATGGCTTATACATTGATAGCTACCAAAATGTCAATAATGAGGGGAAAATGTCAGAATCAACTTCCCAAGCCGCTATATTGAAATAGATCGCACAGCAAATTACCCTGCAAAGGGCTGAAGAATCTTGGATCATGGACCCCAGGATACCAATTACCAAGTGCTCTCTTACTTTTTCTATAAAGTTTTGGTGGTCGATGGTGCGCACTAGACTTCATCCCCTAGGTAATGACAATATGATCCTTTATAGGTCTCTTAAATAACATGCTTGATGACCAAATAAGGATTGAACATTGGATGGATCATTTCTACAGCAATATGGGACCGAGTATTGAATGATAGAGCTGGCTTATTTTTCCCATGCTTGATTCGAGACCTTTGCAAATAATATCGTGGCTATACCACCCTTATTATGGATATAAAGATAGCCCCTAAAGGTATGGTCAACATCACACTCACATGCTAGGGGGTCCAATGATGTTTTCCTATGCTGCCCTACTGTAGTCCTTGCCATGGGGGGAGGAGAGGAAGGGTTCATCTCTGCCCCACAGTCAGGCAAGCTTTTTGAGCAGCATAAGGGTAGGGTTGCTCCACCTCCATTGCAACAAGGATATGCATATGTCCCCTATGAGTTTTTCTATATGTTGGTGTCAAACTAACGACAAACATGGGCCATTATTAATTAGGTAGTCAAGAGGATACCTCATATGGTCCTAGCGCATGTACACCAAGTAGAGAAGTGACTTTGGACTAAGCTTCTGGCTAAATGTGCATCCTTCAAAACACGTTAACACTTTTGAAGGGTACTTTTATGATATGCTTCATAGTATGTTTGGGGAAGAGATAAAGAATGCTGTGATATCGGACCGGGCATGAAATGAAAGAGCTGACATGTTTTTCCCATGCTTGATTCGAGTCTTATGTAAATAAGACCATAGACCTACCACTCATATTTTAAATCAAAAGATAGCCCCTAAAGGCATGGTCAACATCACACTTATTAAAGATGTCAGTGATCATCTTATGCAGATGAGAACGTGCATGCTGGGGGGGCCAGCGATGTTTCCCCATACTGCCCCATAGTAGGCCTTGCCATGGGGAAAGGGGGATTCACCTCTGCCCCACAGTCAGGTAAGGATTTTGAGCAGCATAAGGGAAATGTTGTGCCACTTCCATTACAGCAAAGATATGCATATGTCCCATATGAGTTTCTCTCTAGGTTGGTGCTCGACCAATGACGTACAAGGGCCATTGTTAATCGGGTAGTAGGGAGGATGCCTCTTGTGGTCCTATCTAATGTACACCAAGCAGAGAAGTGACTTTGGACTAAGCTTTTGGGCCAAATCTGCATCCCATAGAACCCCATTAACACTTTGAAGTGGTACTTCTATGATATGTTTCGTATTATGTTTGGGGAAGAGATGAAGAATATTATGATATGGGATCGGGCATTAAATGACAAAGTTGGCATGATTTTCCTATTCTTGATACGAGCCCTATGTAAATAAGCTTATGGCTCTACCACTCATATTTTTGACAAAAATATAGCCCCTAAAGGCATGGTCAACATCGCACTCATTAAAGATATCAACCACCCTTTTATGCGTATGAGAACATATATGATAGGGGGATCGCCGATGTTTTCTCATGCTGCCACACAGTAGCCCTTGCCATAGGGGGTAGGGGTTCACCTTGCCCCACAGTCAGGTGAGGCTTCTGAGAGCTTGAGGGCAATATTGCTCTACCTCCATTGCAACAAGGATATGCATATGTCCCATATGAGTTTCTCTCTAGGTTGATGTCGAATCGATGACAGACCTGGGCCATTGTTCATTTGGTAGTCGAGGGATGCCTCATGTGGTCCTATCTTATGTACACCAAGTAGAGGAGCAACTTTAGGCTATGCTTCTGGGGCAAATCCTGATCCTCTAGAACCATGTTAACACTTTGGAGGCTTGTATGATATGTTTTGTAGTATGTCTGGGGAAGAGATGAAGAATATTGTGCAAACTATGAATGACATAAACAACCAAATTTCTTAATTGACTACTCAGTATAACTATGTTGCACTGATCCCTATTCTAAAATCATGGATGACCCTTTTTAGTGCCCCAGTGGTGTCACCAGCTTTAGATGAGTTGTAGGGCTCTCCACCCACCCCAACTGTCATGGCTATGCTAGCTACCAGTAAGCCCAAGTAAAAGGACAAAGTCAAGAGGCATAGTCAGTGGAGTATCCCTCCACCTGCTCTGAAAATAGCATAGGAAATGAAGTTATACAAGGCTATAAGAGCCCAGTATCGAGCGACGATGGAGTGAGAGAAAAAAGAGTGGCTCCCACAGGAGGCAGTGAACGTAGGAGCTTCCAAGAGAACTTTTGGACCCAGTGGGTCTTTACTTCTTGCTATGGTGTAGTGTGGCCACTGCACCATATTTTTGGAGAGGGTGGGGCATCTTTCCACTTGAACATTTTTCTTCCTATGTTTCTTTTCTCTTAAGTGTACTATCAAGTAGAACTAGCATGTTTAGGTTGTGTTGTTTGTATAGATATAAGTGTTTACAGGAATCTAGGGTAACCCATGTTTTGTATGAAAAATGCCCCAAGTTAAAAAAATATCAAAAAGGTTGTATGTGCATGCATCCCATCCTGACTAACTTGTATGACATTTGGCATTGTATACATCGTATAGTTGGCATCTTGATGAATGAAGCATGACTGTGTTGATTGGTGCTAACTAGTATAGGATATGTGCGACGTCTGTGTGAGATTAGTTGGTTCATTTAGTCGATGCACTTGTGAGCTACAACTTTCCTGGTTAGTCCCACTAAGATAATTGAGTGATTGAATTTGGATATGATCTTAGGTTATTTTTGTTGTGAAGTCACTTAGCCGAAAAGCCTACCAACAAAATTTCAATTGTTCCCTTTTAAACGAAAAGTTGAGCCTAACTAGACCCTTTTCTTTGTAATCACCCAATCACCTTCCTTTTCTATTTGTAGCATGTTACTTTGGCCCTAGTCTCTCCAAGGACATTGTGAACCTCGGCTTAGACTAAACTTCTAAGTTAAGGGTGACTTATATTGGCCCTGGTCCTCTGAAAGACATTATGTACCTCAACTCAGGTAAAAACTTAAGTTGAGAGTGGCTATTGTGAAAAAATGTAGAAAATTTAAGGTATGAAAAGAGTCAAGTGAGAAAACTAGAAAAGAAAATTTTTGGGTATGTCCATGAATAAATCAAAAGAGCAAAAAAACAGAAAAGAAAATGGATATCACTCCCAATGGCAAAGAAAGTTGAAAGAATATGCGCAATAAGAGTTTAGAGAATTGAAAGTAGAGGGCTAAGACAAAATAGTATCTTGGAGGCACAAGCTAGTCACTTTCATTCTAAAGGTACCTCACCCTAGCTCGAGTCTATGTTGCAGGCGATAAAAGTCTAAAGTAATCCTAAAAAGGTCGTTCGAGAGCCAAGGTGGCAAAAATAAGGGCAAGCATATGGTAGATACTTCTGGGTCTGCTGAAAATCACTTGTGAGAGTGAGTGTCTACATTTCAGTCTCTCTTTTGCTTTGATATACTGTGTGTGAGACTTTTTTGTGGTGAGGGCACTATCCTTGCACTTATTGGTTGCTAATACGACTGGTTCATCTTTGTTCTCTATCTTATGTGGGTCAACCATACATAGTATGATGTTTACCTTGATCTGTGAAGGTTTGTTTGGGGTGAACAAGAAATTAATCTAAGTTGAGGGTATTGATGAGCTGTGAAAATACGACTCTTATAACATTTTAAACATAGCATTTTTGCGCGTTCTTAAGCAATTTTGTTGGTTTGATGTATGCTTTATGTTAAATTTCAGGAAAATGGACAAGGCATAGAGTTTGAACAGAATGCAAGGAAAGAAATGAAAAGAGCACAAGATTTGTCGTATGGAGGCCTCCACGGCCTATGTAGCATCACATAGATCGTGGGAGGCTGCGTGGACTTGGCCAGGGCACAAGAAGTAAGGAATGGAACAATATGGAGGAGCATGAGCACTTGCACGACCCGTGTGATATTAAATGGATCGTGAGGCCTGCCATGGCCTCATACTTAGTGTGCCAATAGATGGCTGGAATAAAGGAACGAGGCAAGTCCTATGGTGCCTTTCACAGACTGTGGGAGATGACATGAGTTGTATTACTTGGCCATATAGTTGGCATGAAATGGGTCAAGCACCATTTAAAATGGAGGAATTCTGCTAAGGACAAGTCAACGGGACCCTCCACGAATCATGAGCACACCACGGACTATGTGGAGGGTTGTGGCACTAGTGGCGAAGCTATGCAGTAAAGAAATTGTACAAGGTAAGAGTCATGGACCGTACACTCTAACCATGCCCTGTGATAACTACACGTGAGGAAGTAATGAGAGTTGAAGGCCAAGTACGGGATCATAAACCGTTTCATAGTCTATTTGAAGCCTCAGGGGGTGTACAGCTGCCCATATCCATGCCTATGTTGCTTTCCTGTTTTAAGTCTAATTAGGTTTTACCATGTATATATATATATTATTCCATTTTTATTTGTTCTTGACCGTTGGAGACAGAAAGTAATGAGAGAATACTATTTTGTGTGTAATTACATTGAACTCTTGGATTTTGATCATCTCTTTGAGATTGTAATCGGTGGATTTATCACTATATCAAAGGTAAGTTCTTTCTCATGATTCCTTTATATTGTTGTGGGTTATTTATGTTGAATATACTATTATAAACCCACAACTAGGGTTGTGGGAACTATTACAACTCAATAAGATAGAATTTCTAGTAAATCTCGAGATTGATTACTGTATACATCGAGTGTTCTTTGATTTAATTCTTCCTTAATCAGTCGACACATTAGGGTAAGATTCTATTTGTTACATGCCTAGAAGGTACATAGTGATTAGGGGAAAAAAAGGTCTAGACAGAAATTCAAGTTTTTTAATGTAGTCTAATTGTTTAAGTCTAGAATGTGAGATTATTCTGGGGTCCATAACAAGGGTTAAAGAGTACACATTCTGAGATCGGAAGGAGATGAATAAAATGCATCTGAGAAAGATTGGAATGTGAATTATATGTTACATAACTTGTTTGATCTTGTATATGCAATCATGTATGGGTTTAGTAGACAAATTTGGCTATCACATTAGGCGTCATGGGGAACACAATCCTAGCTTCTAATCAATTATGCTAAATCCAGTAGTTATTGCAATCTTGTCATCACTTTTCTTTACTAGATTAGTTAGCAACATCAAAATCCCCATTCGCTTTATAAACTTTTATTTTGGGAATAGATATTACATTTGAAAAAGGACGCTAAGAGATATATTCTCATGCATCCCTTATGGGATCGACCTTAACTCTTGTTGAGTTCTATATTTGATCAATGATGAATTTGCTATTCTTTTTGGAGTGTAAATTTTGGCGTATCAAATACACGCTAATAATAACTCTTTCTTTATACCTCTTCAGAAAAATCAAATGGTACTTACTACTCTTTCATTAAAACTCACGGCAATCAACTCATCACCCTATTGCTTACCTAATAGATACACGACTATAGTTACAAGCCTCAGTCAACAATCACTCTTACTATCCTTTCTCTCTTTTTTCACTATCATGCTTCTAGCTCTAGGGTGACTCAATTCTACTCATAGATTACAACACCTCAAACACACTTCCTTAGGTGGTAACATTAAACTTTTAGAGATATAATTTTCCCTCTCACGATTAACATCAGAAGCAAGTTTGATATAAAATAGCCTAGGTACATCTTGGCCTAACTCAAATGCACGATTTACATAAATAAGAGTGCATTTTTTTAATCAATCAACTCAGCACGCTAGTCGGCTACTCTTAATTTTGGTGCAGTCTATAAACCATTCTCATTACTTTATCTTAATGGAACTCATTAGCAAGGGTTTGAAGATTGATAATTTTTATCACCTCATGTTAGAACCCAAAACATAACTTAAACCTTGAAGTCCTTAATTGGCTCGATTTGATAAAGTTTGGGACCAAATGCAAAATTTCTTCTAAGTTTGGTCGTTAAGGATAATTTAAGGTGGGGTCAAAGTGTACATGTAAGCTTTTCATTGGTCCAAGTGGTATACTTGGTGTCTATATATACAAGCCTCTACCTTGCACAAGATCAACAAGTCTATACTTAGAAAAATTTTGAAGAAAAAATTAGAGCAAAACTGTAGCACCTCTCGGGTTGCTATAGTAACTTTCAAAAAAATCCATATTTTAGTGTTTTCGATTATTTGACTCTTCAAGCTTGGTATATTGAATCCCCTAAGTAGCATGGGGGCGTTGGTTGGTCAAGAAAACATGTAGTTTAGCAACTACGAAGGACTTGTGTATAGTGAAAGATTTCAAGGTATGTTAATTTTTAGCTTGGTTTATATTAATTAAAGGTTGTGATGGTGTTACGAATGTTTTAAAATGAAGGTAAAATGCAAAAGTAGGATTGGTTGTTAATGAAATTACGGATTTTGAACTTGTGGTCGAATTGGGAATAAAATTGCATATGGCTATATCTTGAATTGTTGTCATGTATTTGTGTTTATTTGTCATAGAAATAGTATTTATGGGGTGAAGGAAGTGTTAGAAAAGTATTCAAAAGATTACATGAATGTTAGCTTGAATTGGAGTCCCGTCGAAGGTATAATGTTATGTTTTAGCATTGGGGGTTAGCGTTGGGCGTTGGGGTGATGTATTATGATTTTTGGTGTATATAGGAAGGCTTGAATATGGTAGATATAAGTTTGAATCACTACTGCCCTATTTTACTAGTTACATCGCAATAACGTTTTGTGGCGTTTTGATGTTGTGGTGGTACTGGAAAAGGTTTGTTGATGGTATGGGTTATTGTTGTTGTTGTTGATTGATTATTTGAGCCGAGTTGAAAATCTCGGGGTGGTGTATTTTAAGGGAAAATCCTATCGAAATTTTTATAAATTTAGAACAAAAAAGTTAGTAATTAAGGTATGATATAGATATTAATTGTTGGTGTTATTGTAACTGTGTAGATATTGAATGTCCGGAAGTCTAAGTTTGGAGTGACCTTACGTTGGAGCTAGTTAGCGAGCGAAATTGAGGTATGTAAAGATTTCCTACCCTTTGGCATGAATTAGTAAGCTCGTTCAACGT
>JAOTQJ010189865.1:0-21666 GCA_025642045.1 Solanum sejunctum
TTCACTTGTTGGCAATTTGGACATTGAGCCACAAATTCTGCAAGGTCCTTTTTCATGCCTCCCCACCAAAACATTCCTTTCAGGTCATGGTACATCTTAGTTGATCCTGGATGGATGGAATATCGGGAATGATGGGCTTCTTCTATTATCGTCTTTCTTAATCTATTAATATCAGGTGCACATAATCTATTTGGTAGTTAAGTACTCCATTTTGTGTAAAGTCAAAGCCCTTTATCATACCCTGACTTACCTTTTCCTTAAGCTTCATAGAACAGGATCCTCAAACTATTTTTCTTTCACCTCCATTACCAATGAAGACTCTGCAACATTATGCACAATAACCCCTTCCTTTAGAGTTTCAAGAATGTGAACTCCCAAACTGGCAAGCTGATGTACATCCTTAGCCACTCCTTGACTTACCATAGCTTGATCAATAGTATTCATATGACTCAGAGAATTGGCTACTATATTTGCCTTCCCTGGATGTTATAGTATATAAACGACATAATCTTTTATTAGCTCTAGCTATCTTTGCTATCTTAAATTTAGGTCTATATGCTTAAATATGTAATGCAGGCTCTTATGATTAGTATATATGTCAATGTGGTCCCCATACAAATAGTGGCGCCATATTTTCAAAGCAAATACAATTGCTGCTAGCTCAAGATAATGAGTTGGGTAGTTTTTCTCATGTGGTCATAGCTGTCTAGAAGCATAGGCAATTACACAACCATTCTGTGTTAGTACACACCATAAGCCAACTCCTAAGGCATTATAATACACTGCATACCCCTCGGTGCCTTCTGGAAGTACTAGCACACATACAGAATTTAGCTTATTTTTCAGCTCCTGAAAGCTCCTTTAAAATGCATCATTCCATTGAAACTTGGTTGCCTTATGTGTCAACTTTGTTAGAGGTGCAGAAATAGTAGAAAAACTTTGAACAAACCTCCTATAATAACTTGACAAACCTAGGAAGTTCTGAATATTCGTGGGTGTCGTAAGCCTTGGCTAATCTTTCACAGCCTATATCTTTCGTGAATCAACCCTTATTTCTTCATCAGACATAATATGACCCAAGAACTTATAACACTTATCATAAGTGATTTGCATGGTCCTCCTCTGATCTTGAATATACCAAAATGTCATCTATAATTACTATCATGAACATATCCAAAATGGCTTAAATACCCTGTTCATCATATCTATAAAAACTGCTAGTGAATTTGTTAGCCCAAATGACATAACAAGAAATTCAAAGTGACCATAGCGTGTTCTGAAAGCAGTCTTAGATATTTCTTTCTCCTTCACTCTCACTTGGTGATAACCTGATCTCAAATTAATTTTTGAAAAGCATTTGGCACCTTGTAACTGATCAAATAATTCATCAATCCTAGGGAGGGGGTATTTATTCTTAATTGTCACCCTATTCAATTATCGATAGTCAATACACATTCTCAAGGTTCCATCCTTTTTGCGTATAAATAACACTAGTGCACACCAAGGGGATACACTAGGCCTTATAAAATCTTTCTCCAATAAGTCTTTTAACTGCTCATTTAATTCACACAATTCTGCCGGGGCCATTTTATATGAAGGGATGGAAATAGGTTGAGTACCTTAAAATAAGTCAATACCAAAATCTATTTCTTGTTCTAGAGATAAGCCTGGAAGTTCTTCAGGTAACACATCAACAAATTCATTCACTACTGGAACTGATTGAAGAGTTGGTAATTCTGCCTCCGTATCCCTCGCTCTAACTAGATGAGATATATACCCCTTAGATATCATCTCCCTGACCTTAAAATAAGAGATAAACTTACTCTTTAGTGCCCCAATATTTCCTTCCCATTCAAGAACTACCTCATTTGGAAACTAGAAGTACATTCTTATAGTTCGACAATCTACGGTGGCATAGTAAGAAGCTAACCAATCCATACCTATTATAACATCAAACTCCACCATTTCTAGCTCAATAAGGTCAGCCAATGTGTCACGATCACAAATAGTTACTATACAGTCATAATTAATCCTTCTAGCCAGAATAGATTCACCGATTGGTGTGGACACTTCAAATGGCTGGTTCAATAATTTAGGTGTTCTCTTAAGCTTCCCAGTAACTAGTTGGTAATGTATGATAGTGTAGAACCAGTTCAATTAATGCATATACATTATGTGAAAAAATGGACAATATACCTGTGACCACATCAGGTGAAGCTTCTAAATTTTGTCGACTCCCTAGAGCATAAGTGCGACGATTCTGGACTCCACTAGAGCTAGCTGACCCTCTAACACCACTACCATGACCTATAGGTGCTTGCTGACTCCTACCTAATGGAGAAACTGACGATGATGATGTAACAGTTAGCCCAGTAGATTGTGCTATATCACCTATACTCCTCCTCGTGCAATCTCTTATCATATGCCCTGGCGCACCACACTAATAACAAGAGTCTGTCCCAATATGACATATACTTGAATGACTTCTTCCACACTATTTACAAGGCTGCGTAGGGGTCATTTGCCAACCTGCTGAATATCCTATTGTCCGTGTACGTTATCCCTCACTTTGTTAACCAAACTGATTACTTCTAGACCCTTGAAGTTGTGGTGGAGCACTGGCTGCAGAGTAGGAGGATGATGGACAAGGCGATCTATTAGAAAACCGAGGCATAAACTCACTTTGAGGTGGTATAAACAACCTTATAGACCTGACCCTCTTGGACTGCGCCCTTTCTAACTCTTGTGTCCTTCTCCTTTACCTTTGATCCTCCAATTTCTGTGTAAAAGCTTGCATTCTCGCTATACCTATGTCTTTGTTCATGGAAGAAATGGTACAATCTTTGACCAGATATGTATCCAATATATCCACATATCGATGAACTTTATCAGCCATAGTAGCAACTACATTTGGAGCATACCTGGCCAGGAAATTAAATTGAAGGCTATACTCCCTCATGCTAATTCCCTTGGTGGAGGTTCAAGAACTGATCTATACGGTCTTCTAGGATCTCTAATGGCAAGTAATGGTCAAGAAATGCCTCTTTAAACTCCTTCTAGGTAGTTGTGGGTGCGTCTATACCCTTAGATTTCTTCCAAGCTTTATACCACAGTATAGCCACACCCTTCAACTTATATGTAGCTAACTCGAGAGCTTATGTACCACTCACATGCATAACATCTAACGTGCACTGAATCTGATCAATAAAGTCTTAGGGATCTTCATTAGGATCTGACCTAGTGAAGGATGGAGGGTCCAAATTGAGGAAATCACGTATCCTGGTGCCAGCTGCCCTATTTGCACCACCTGCACTTATAATTGGACCTTCCTATTCTTGACCTTGGCCAGCAGCTATACGGGTGAATAGTTGGACTGCATTTCTCATATCCTGCACGGTAGCATCAATAGGTGGTTTTATGGGGAATTTCACTACTCCCGAATTCAACAGAAGCTAGAGGAGTTGGAGATGTTTGTGGCAGAGACTCCTTTTGAACCTCATTTGATTGTCTCACTTGACTGGGTATACCAACCACCACCTCTACTCCCTTCCTTTTACCTTTGTTTTGCCTGGTTTCTTGCATACTTGTTGTACAAAATAATTTAGGAGTTAGACATAATGCACTTATTATACTTAGCTCTATGGCACGATCTAAATGAATAGAAAGTAACAACTCCTAAATGCCACGTACCTCCTACTTATAAATGTGGTGCACAATACATCGATAAACAAGCCTCTACATAAACACAACTTTGTAGACTCCCTAGGATAACCTACTCTGATACCACTTCTGTCATGCCCAAAGTCTCGTTTGGGCGGACTGGCACCCATTGTTGATGAGGCTCGGGAGAACTAACCTGTATCTATGCACTTTCTATATATATTATAAGGGATATCTACATTTGATATGCCTTTAAAAAAATAAACAGTGATAACAAGCCAAAAGAAAATGCATATGGCTAAGCCGTTGGGGCCACGGTGTTTAAAATACAAAGTATGACTACACTTTAATTTACATAGTCTATAAAGCCTCTAGATAAGGAAAAATATCTGATAAGGGTGGGGATAGTTCCCACCTCGACTAACTATATAATACTAAAATATAAGCTCTAGATACACACAAAGCTCCGAAGCAACCTGGAGCTTGGTAACAGCGCTTGATATCCTGTACTTCTACTGGGGAGATCTACTAGCACCTGTACCTGCAGTATGAAATGCAGGTCCTCCATAAGGGATGTTAGTATGAGATAATGTACTGACTATGTTAGGCAAAAAATACTGTATATGAAATAACAACTTAAATAAAACTATGCACTGGTGTAGGATAAGAGGCCACCTTTAGTTATACTGTGGGATCATGTACTTTATGTTCTTTTTATTACTTTACCTTTACTGTATAATCTATGCACAACATGTAATACAAATGACCAACTGATCAGTGGTAAATCTATATCGGGATCGTCCCTGGCTAGGCTTTTCTTTTAACCCCTTGGGCTAACCCCCGTGATAGGATCGACCCTGGCTAGGTTATTCTTCCATTTCTCGTGTTACCACCCACCAATAAGCAATATATTTTATCTTTCAATTACTTTTGAGATGATTTTTTTAGTTGTCATAATATTGGAGATGTAGGACTGTAGATACAACATATGACATGTAAATAATTATAAAAGACAATACCATAATAAAAGGAGTAGGTTACACGAATAATGAAATGCATAGGAGGTAGAACAACACATGGACTTTATTTAGTAGAATGAATTTGTGTATCTTGGTATCCAAGTCTGTATGCAGATTTAAAGGTGACTATGTATGGGATCATATGAATATGTAAAAGAGTGGACACTATTAATAGTTGTGTCGGAGTTAGTAAGTGACTTAATGTGCCAAGGAGGGATCTATGTTTCATGCCAAATAATATGAACTCAAGTAGCCTTATATACTTCGCTGTACGACCTCGCTATTACCTCAAGATAACCTCCCCTTACTTCAAATATTTATCTACAATATAGTAGGTGATAAAACTAGCATTAGCAGCCAATGATACATCTTGACAGCCCACTCTCATAAAAACAACATACGGGCAGCAAGCAGGTAAATATAAACCCGAGCATATTCTTTCAACCTTTCTACCCCTAATTGTATTTTCTAATACACATTATCATATACATATCAAGTGCAGCATGTTTTAGTGCCATAACATCCTTACAACAACCCATAAAGCACAATACATAACAATTCTACGCAACATACAAATAGGCAGCATAACGTTACCTCCCTTCGTTACATTTCGACGTTGACGATTCCAAAACTTTACCAACTTCAAACAAACTATTCCTACTACATTTATACATACAAACCTAAAATAGTTCAAAAATAGTCCTAAAAATTGGTGGTAGATGTGATACCATAGCCCCCAATCCATCAACCCACAAGTTCCTATTATTAGCACAATTACGATATCACACAAGAACTTACTTTTGTGGACTATAAAAATGGTGTAACAGCCTTTATACATCATTATAGAACTAATAATCATTAAGAATAGTAGCCTTCCTTCATAATCAACCCAACCAAAAAGAGGAAAGCTTCCAAATAAACAAGAAAAATGTATAACCACTTTTAGAACACATGTTGTCCAACAATTTCAGCATAGACATAACCAACATAGTCTCTTATTTTGCATAAGAAAACCATACTAAACACACAACTAGAATCACTTACCCTTACCTTCAAGGTTGAGGGCCTCCTTAAGAACCCTAAAAGCTTCTTTTGGCTGCTTTACAAAGTCAAGAAAAAATAAGCAAGAACTTTTGTGAAAGCTGAAAATTTCCAAGTCTAAGAATGAGTTAAAGTGTATGCTTATAACCCCTTTTAAAGGATTACTTTGGCCGAATTTATTTTCCATTTTAAGCCTTATTTTATAAATAAACTAAAGTACAATTGTTTCCCTTTGACTTGGGCCTTAAGGGGCTCCAAATTGATGGTTAGTTAGTTTGGGGCCTAAATTATCAAAGAAATTGTGACATCTTTAGGCTTTTTTAATATCCTACTTGGGCTAAAAATATAGTCCATCTATAATGATAAAATATGTGCTAAAGTTATAACCTTAACATGAACTTTATTCATAATCAGACATGGACAAATTCAACGTCGGGCCTCGTCTCTATTTAGCTAGCAAGTTTAAGCTAAGCAAGTAGGTGATTCACCTGCTAGCTTACTAAGTCCTACAAGCACCTCACTTATCTCACTTCATTTAAAGTTGTGATCTCCTCCATTTGACTTAAAACTTATTTTCACTCGACCCTCTTCAGCATTAGACATACATATCACCGTTTAATTGGAGACTCAAACACTTTTAAAAATTAGCGCTAATTTGACCAAACTATATCATGTTTCATTTGCATAGTACTAGTATTGTAAGATGTGAGGTGTTACAGTTGGACGGGATTTTTGGATGGATTGAGGCTAGAAAAGGAGATTTTTGGCCTAAGGAATATGACACGGCTAATGACATGGGCTGTGTGGCTTGCCACTGACCTTGTGGAGGTTTGGGGGGTGGGGTGGGGGTGCAAGAGAGGGAAGGTTGGCATGAGGGGAGATTTTGGCTAAGTGTGGTTCCACAGGCGCCCTTGATGGTCCGTGTGAGGAATGGAGGCTCGTCGCACTTGGGCGTGGTGTGGGCTAGCTACAGTTTCTTCTCTAAGTGTGGTTGGGCGGGCTATTACATAGTCCGTGTAACATCACATAGTCTGTGAAAGTGGCCCGTCAAAGTGACGTCAATGCTACGTTTTCTCAAGAGTTCCAATTCAAAGTTTGAGGCTAAATCTTGATCCACGGGCGCTCCACACGACCTATAGAGCGCCACATGACCAGTCAAGCCTCTATTGAGGCTAACACTTTGCCAATTTTTTCATCTATTCAATAATGACATTTTCGTAAATTCTTATTACTCTAATGACCTTTTTAGACTTCCAATGCTATATTAACCTCCCAAAAGACCTAAATCATATTCCAAATGATCAAACTCATTACTCTCATCTCAAATTACTCGTAAATTCTCTCAAGAGCCTTCACCAAGATCCCAATACAAATTCAATGGAATTCAAGAACAAGTTTTGATTCCACGACCTACTTCTAAGCTTCCATTCTTTCCCAACTCAATTCCAAGAAACTCAAGGTCTACTGTATGTGGGTTTCAACTAATGGGTCCTTTCACCCTTGGTGCCTAACTCTCTTTTTACCTAAATTGCATGATTATAAGTTGATTTACTTATGGGTATTGCATATTATGAATTTAACTATAGAAGTATGTTGGGATTTCATAAACTTGTGACTATCTAAGCATGTTTTGAACTATGAATCTAAGATCCACTATGTGATTTGATGAATGTTTTTGATGTATATTTCTTGAGGGTGTTACCAAGTATTGATGAGTGGCTTTACATTAGATTTTATTGCATGATCTTACTTTTGTTTTGCATGATCATACACTAGCATTACACAAGCTCTAAGTGTTTGATAAAATGTCTAATTATAATTTCTTGAGGAATTGAAGGTCCAATGCATGTCTTGACTTCATGATGATTAAAGGAATGTATGTATATGATATTCCCATATATAATTTTAGGAATTAACCATGTCCCACTCGGTGGGGTGGGTGGGTTTATGAGTCTAGGTAACCATGTCGAGGGGTTTGTACTATCATAAATATGTCGAGAAGTTTGTACCTTCATAACCATGTCGAGAGGTTTGTATCTTGATAAACTAGTTGAGGGGTTGGTATCTCAATTACCATGGGTGGTAGGGTACGACAGTCCACCAACTAATCAAGGGGTTTGTACCTTGATAACCGGGTTGAGGGGTTTGTATCTTAATCACCATAGGTGGTAGGGTGAGAGATCCACCAACCAATTGAGGGGTTGGTACCTCAACAGACTATGAACTATATAATGATGGTCTATTTTTACACATGTATTATATTCTATGTAAGTATGACTTACACCATGCATCTTCCATGCATGCCATATTGCTACATGCTTATTCATTGCCTATGTAATGCATTTTAATTATGTTGCTTATATCTTGTTACATTGCATCCTACATACTTCGTACATTGAAATGCACTAACACATACTTTATGCCTACATGATGTCACCATATAGAACAATATCTATGATCTCATGCTATGTACTATAACTATCTTTCTTTATGTATGTATTGACTATGAAGGTGAGTTCGATTGCTTGTCTTAGGCCCCACTCCTATCTAAGTTTTAGAGGTGATGTTGGACATGTTATGTATTGAGCCTTGACTCTCTTAGTTTGATGCTTCTGTTATAAAAGTTTACATTTAGCCCCTTTTCCCTTATTTCTAATCTAATTATATTATTTAATTGCTTCTGTGACTAATGATGTGTAATGATATGTTAAGAGGCTTGTTTGGGGTCCCTTTAGGTTCGCCATTCGCCGTGTTACATCTAAGCCCTAGGCTTGAGTCATGACAATTCCATCTCACACTAACTAACATCTCTTCCTATACCTTCTTTCCTGAAAGTTAGATGATACTTACTAGTTTTTAACCAAAACTTAGAAGGAACATGACTTATTACCCATTTCTTAGCTTATCACCACATGACACTTAATTACCTACTTCAATCATCTATTATTCCCACTCTTTATGGTTTCTATCTCTTTCTAATTCAAGGATTATTCTTTGACTTATGATTTACAAAAGCTTTTAATTACTTTCTCACGGAGGGATCAAATACCACTAAGTATTCATAGGCATAACTTAACTATCCTCTTAAGGATAACATATGACGAATGATTTGGATAACAGAGTCTGGGAGTATATCATATCTTGCTTTAGCTCAAAGCATGATTCACATGAATAGGAGCGTATTATTTGATATCGATAAATTTGAACACACTATTTGGCTCCTCTCAAACCTGATGCGGTTTCTTTACTTTCTGAATACATTATATGAAGGTAACTCATTAATAAGGATCTGGGCTTATTTTTTGTTACAACCACTTTAAGTACGAGGGGTAGTCGAATGGGTTTGGGCAAACACAAGAATCTGGACAAATTTCTTAGAAAGTAAATCTATTGCACAATTTAAAGTATGAAGAAGATCAATTACCAATTGGTATCACCTAGATACAAATTGGATTCAAGTAATAGTATGAATGAAATAAAAAAAGGGAGTTTTCCTAAGGTCCTATAGCCTCTTTAAGAAAAATATAGGCATCCCCATATTATTCCGCAAGACTTTACTAGACCTGTCCTTGTGTAATGAGATCTTTGAATCTAACCTCTGATACCAAGTTTATGGACCTTGAATGGCGCCCACACTTAACCTCCTGAGTGGGTGAACTAATGATAAAAATCCCAACCAATGTTAGCTATTCAACTAAATTATAATATTAATACGGAAGTTCAACTTATAAAAGTAAGAATAACAAAACCTATAATTTCTATTGCACAATATTTTTCAAAATCTGAAAGTCATCACATCAAGAATACTAATTTCAAAATACCAAATCTAAGAATATCAATACCAAAATAAATAAATTAAATAGTTTATGTCCGAAAGGTAAAGATACTATCCAATGGACGAGAGATTCTGACATGAACTAGGAGGATAGCTCACCCTAGAATCTGATGTGCTATTGACTGGCTAGATCTGAGGGTGTGTCGAAATTGATGGAATACTAGCTGTACTCCACAAAAGCGAAAGAAAGAAAATACAAGTAGGAGTTAGTACGAGATACGTGTACTGAGTAGGTATCATCGGCCGACTCTAAATAGAAACAAATATTCATAATATAATAGCAGAAATCAACCATAAAACTTAACTTGTGGCAATAGCAAGAAACAAGTATACAATAAATCAACAATATCAATAATACACATGAGGACTCAAGCCTCCACATCACACTTCTTTTGGGAGATAGGTTCTTTGAAATTGAGTATATTTAATTATTTTAACATATTTTCCTTTATTATTATCGTGCCAAAATGTGGCACCCAATCTAATATATATAGATGTGTATCGGAATGTGACACTTGATCCTATAATTATATATATGTTAGAACGTGACAACCAATCCTAGAATATATGTGTCGGAATGTGACACCCAACCCTAGAATGTATGTGTCAGAACGTGATACCCAATCCTATAATATATGTGTCAGAATATGACACATGATCCTATAATATATATGTTTCAACATTTGACACTCGATCCTACATTATATATGTGTCATAACATGACACCCAATCTAATATATATAATTCATTATTCTTTATCATTACTTCTCACTTCATTACCAATGTTTTATCAAGACTTCTTTCACTACCAAAAACATATATTTTAGTCACGCATAAAACCGTGGGTAAATGGTATCAAAACTGTGGCTACGCCTTTGCCATGACCACTTGCCCACAGATGGTATTATGCACAAAACGGTTGTCACAAGTAACTTAGCCATGGTTTTAGCACTTGTGGTAACATTTCGTTAGCCACAGTTTAGCTAAGCTATAGCCATGATTTCATCGATGCTAAATGTTACTATTTAAAAATAATTATATTTATGAATTTTAATAAGCCACACACAAGCCGTGGCTAATATAGTTTAGATTTTGTGTGTATTTTAAAGTTTAGGTACTGTTATTTAGCCACGGTTGAACCATGGCAAATGGTTTCTGTTCTTTTTTTGAAAAACAAGCTGCAACTATTCACTACAATTTCTACTACTATACTACATCCTACAACAAATCATAAAGCAACACAGAAACATTGCTGCACAAGCTAATAAGTGGTGAAGCAGCATCAATAGTACATATAAACACTACTGCTATATATTGTAATCAACATACAAAGTGTTGAAGAAGCAACACATAAACATTGTTAGTGTAATCAAAATACAAAAAGTTGGAGTAGCTGTAAACATAAACTAAGAAGAATCTAAGTGAAAAATAGGCAACTCACTACAAAATTTATCTTGTAGAAACCTACGAAGAGCTGCCAAGTGAGTCTCATTTTGCACAAGCCATTTCTTGGTCTCTTCAAGCTTTTCCTTTGTATCCTCAAACTTTTCCTTTGTTTCTTCATGTCTAGCCAACTTCTCTTTCAAGGTATCTACATGTTTCTCTAGGTCTTCCACAGGTTGAAGAGACATACTAATGGAACTACTAATAATTGCATGACTAATTGAATATCTAGGCATCCCAAAAGCATCTGAAGGACAAATACTACCACCTAAACTACGTACACGACCAGAATGTTCAACTCCATACACTTTTTTAATGGCATCATTAGAATGAGCTAATATCTTTAATAGAGCACCTAAAGTGGCAGCATATTCTTGATCTTTAGGTAGATGCTCTGATATTTTATCCTACAAATAAAAAAAAAGACATGAGACATTCGAGGTTTTATTGTTAACAAGAGCTAATATGGAGTATAGGTAATCACCCCATGAATATTCAAAATAAATTAGCCATGTAAATTTGAAAGAAAAACTACTGGAAGAATAATGCAAATCGAAAGATAACATAATCATGACTGTATCTTATTTTAATACATATCAGTGAGCTTGTATGATTTTCATGAAAGATATGGATAAAGTCTTAATTGTCCTAATAGGCTTGCCTGATGCAGGAAACAATTTTGCCAAGATAGCAAATTCACTGCTAGCTTCTTCGTTCTCATCATCGTTACATCTTCTGCTATACAAACTTCTACGATAGAATTGTTACAAACCCAATATTTTAAATGACCTATTTCCCTAACAAAATATTAAGATAAATTATAAAATTAGATAAAAATTAAAATAAATAGACTTACTAAGGAAATAATATACCTTTCAACATTGTACAACCAATGACCTTGTACAGGACCAGCAAGAAGTACTTCCTCTCCAATATGAATGACCAAGTGAAACATAATAGTGAAAAAAGATAGAGGAAATATTGCTTCCATATTGGCATGATTCTATGAAATTCGTCACTAAATATTCTCAACTTGTTTAACATCCAAAACTGCTTGATACTTCTCTAAAGTTGTTACACAACTCAATCAACACTGAAGTAACTTCTTTAGGAAGATATCTTCTACAAGAAATTGGTAAAAGATGCTCCATCAAGATGTGGGAATCATGACTTTTTAAATTAGAGATATTTCGTTTCTTAAGATCAACACATCTAAAAATATTTGATGCATAATTATATGAAAATACCATAATATTTTAAAGTTTTAGAAAGATATCTTTCTTATATATCTTCATGGTAAAGCATGCTGGAGGAAACTTTGAAGAATTAGGATATGGGTGAAGCTTTTCTCTGATTCTCATCACTTGCAAGTCTTTACGAGCTTGCAAATAGTCTTTTGATCTCTTTTTATCACCAAGTATAGTATACAAAATGTTGTCACAAATATTTTTCTCTATATGCATCAAGTCAATACAATGATGAATAAGATTATTCTTCCAATAAGGCAAATACCAGAAGATGCTCTTCTGCTTCCATTGCTTTGGACCAACCTTACTTGTATCATCATCACGAGGCCTTTTTTGACTCTCCTCAATTTGTCTTAAACAGGTTGAACCTAATGGAGGAATAGGTGCAGGTCTATGATCCTCAAAACCATTAAAAACCTCTTTGTTGTATCTATATTTATGTTCATGAGGCAAAAATTGAAGATGTCCCGTAAAGCAATTTTTCCTACCCAATTTTAGCCTCATAGAATCTGTATCAAAATTATATGATGGACAAGCAAGTAATTTATGTGTATTCCATCTAGAAAAGTTACCAAGACATGAAAAATCACTTATGGTCTACATCAATACAGCACGCATCTGAAATATTTTCTTAGTTGAGGAATCATAAGTATTTACGCCACTTCACAGTTGTTTTAACTCAACAACTAAAGGTTGTAAGTAAACGTCAGTGCTATATCTAGGCATTTTAGGACCAGGATTTATCATTGACATGACATAAGAAGCTTTCTTTCATAAAACACCATAGAGGATAGTTATAAATATATAACATCACAGGCCAAATGCTAACACTAGAACTTAGATTTCTAAATAGATTAAATCCATTTGTAGCTAAACCAAGTCGCTCATTACGAGTCTCTGAAGCAAAGTCTGGATAGATAGAGTCAAAATATTTTCAAGATTTTCCATCTCTAGGATGCCTTTATAACCCATCTGGATTAGTTTTTATAGCATTCCATTTCAATAGTTCTGCAGTTTTAGAGCACATATATAGCCTTTTCAATCTAGATATAAGTGGAAAGTACTGCAATGCTTTCGCTGGCTTTGGTTTCTTTTTATGTGGATCATCAATTATAACATTTGCACAAACATCATTTTCATGTGAGATATACCTATAAGTATTGCAAATCTTTCATTTATCTCTATTCTCATCCTCTGGTGATCCCCAATATAAGATACAATGATTTGGACATGCATCAATCTTATTGTAGCTCAAACCTAGCTTTTTGATCATCTTTTTTGACTCATAAAATGATGCTAACAGTTTGGCATGGGGAAAAGCATCTTTAAAAGGTGAAGAATTATAGAAAATATTTTATCTGTTATACCACATAAGATCTTAATATGATAAAACTGAACCATGAATGATAATTTGCACCACATAAGATCTTAATATGATAAAAACGAACCATGAATGACAATTTATTAAATTTTGTTTAATCACCATAAAACTGTTGATTCCCATCCTCCAAAAACTGCTTAATTTTCTCTCTCTTTTTGACTCTGACCTTTACTACTCTTAGGATTATAATTATTTGATAGATTTGATGGACCTGAATTTTGAAATTCATTATCATCAAAGATACTAAAAATATCATTCAATATATCATGTATAGGATATTGTCTAGCCGACTCATTTTGTACATAGGACGTTGATCCTACATCGGATTGAGCATGCTTTTCACTATGCATATGCTAACATGTGTACTTTTCTAAAAACCCTCTTTGAAGAAGATGACTAAACACTTCAGCTCTATTGTGCAAAATAAAAAACCCACATATAATACAAGGACATAATTTTTTTTTATTAATATATGCATTTGAAAATGCAAATTTCAAAAATTGAACTACACTATTTGAGAATTGTTTTGATCTAATTGGACTCCCAGTCAAACTCTTGTCAATCATGTTGAAATGAAGCTGTTTAAGATATGATTTAAAAAAATAAATAGTACTAAATTCTTTGTAAACTTAAATGGAAAAATATTTCAGAGAAAAGAACTAAAAATGAGTTTGAATCTCATAATCTATTATACAAATTTCTAGAAATGAGAATATGAACATATTACATGAGACCAAATATTCATCATTTAGATTGAAAATTCCAAAATTGAACCATTTAAAATCTTAATGAGAAAAGAGAATAACAGTGACCTAGGGATGCCAATAGAAAAGATTTTAAGAAGAAAACACTTTGATTTTTGCAAAAACGAAACTATCATTCGAAATCATAGTTCACCAAAGCAACTGAAAACTGACCTTTAACAACAAAACAAATAAGTTGGCGATGTACGTAAATAGGACGACAACATATAAAGCAAACAACATCAATTTTAGGCCTAAATGAGCAGAAGGCAAAATGACTATGTCTTGAGGACAGATAACCACATTAAAATAAGTTAGCAGACCAGAATTAGAGCACTTATAGGCAAGTCAAGTTCAAAGATGAACCAAGAAAGATACAAGTTGTATATCCTCTCAAAATGACTCAAATAATTGGTTACATATTAAGGGTAAAATCTGAAAACAAAGACAGAGACAGAAACGAAGATGAGTATCACTAGATATGATTATGGATTTAAAGTTATTTCATCAGAAAATCAAGCTTTCATTAAAGACATGGTTGTTAAAGCATGAAACAGTAAATATGAACCATATTAAAATAGTACTAACTGGAAAGTTTGAAACCGACTCAACAAACGTTGAACAAAAAACATGAAATCAACCCATAATCAAGACCACTCAAAGTCTACTATTCTGAAAATCATCTCAACAATCAATAACCACAACATCACAAGATTAATTAGTTAGGAAACAACAAATTCCAAAAAAAACAAATAAAAAGATGTTAATGTAATAGGATAATTCTTTTCGCAATTGAACAAAATGAAAAAAAAGTAAGATCAAGATTGTTACCTTTTGAAGGGCAAGAACAGGACGAGATGAGTAAAACAAACTCCCATCACAAAATAGAGACTTCGTTGCTAGATTTTTGGGGCTCCAAATTTATAACCAGATACAACAGATGTTATCTTTTACTAAAACTGCTACAGTAAACTTCAGAACTTTTTCTCTTTCTCACATTCCTCATGAAATTTGTTTTCACACTAACATAATCTCTATTATAACTATTCTACTTAAATATATCTAAGAATTTAGATTCATTTATGTCTTTCTACTTCTCTATTTTTCAATTTGTTTATCATATGTAATTTGGTAATTTGTATCTATTAATCTATTTGTGTATGGTCATTTTCCCTATATTATGCATTCATTTTTGCACTTTTGAATTCTTACGTTTTAAATTTAGGAGTTTAATGCATTGTCCGAGAAACTTTTCAAAAGCACATAACTAAAATGAATTTGTTGTTGATAAAGTTATATTTTATAATAAAACTTATGCCTCTAATGACTCGAATTGTAAGTCCGATGCAAAAGAAACTAATTTTTTCTTTTTCTCAGCCTCAACCAACAAATGAACAAGCTTAAGAAGAAGGACAGAGTAAGGGGACATAGATAATTTAACTTGGGAGTCAGGATATTCCCTAATATGGTAAAGTTGGAGGTATATGAAAGAAACAACTTCAAAGATAACAAATGTGGAAAGTTTTACTTTCTACTTCTTGTCTAATCTCCAATGGATTAAAAATGTTGGTTGCACACCTTCCACTTGTTCTCTTAGAACGATCCACCTAATTTCATTTCAACCATACTATGTATGCCAAAGCACAATAGCAGCTCCATATCCCTCTCTTATCTCCAAATTCTAGAAAAGACTAGGTTAAATACTATCCATACATCCATAAGGCTATATATAACTACCAGCTGCATCCTCTTATCAAATATGGATCTGTGACAAAACGTATGAGCAGAACAAGCAAGGAAAAATGAGCAACAAAGGTGAATCCCTCCTAAGCTAGAGTTGCGAAATAGTGAAAGAAACATAAACTCAAAAAATAAGTCACACCCATGGAATATGAAGCCCTTATTCTCTTTAAAAGCTCTATCGAGCACATTTCCGGTTAAGTCTCAAAGAATTCGACAAGTATAACCACACACATATCCTAATTCCAGAAATAGAATTGACTCCCTATAAGGACCTCTGGGTCTTACTCTTGAGCTCTGACCAACTTCCAACTCAAAGTAAATGGTTGATTCCTATGGGCTTGACCAAAGTCAAGATAAGAAGATGCTTTTGGGACAATTTTCAGAGACTTCTATATTATTATACTTATTTCATCTTGAAACAAACACTAATTATGTCCTACACGTTGAATAACTATTCTAGTTTGGTATAGGTTGACTCTAAGCATAAAAGTAAATGATGTCTTTTTCCTAAAACTATGGCTTAGCACATTACAAAAATTCAATTCAAATAGAAGCACTAGTGCACACATCGAAAGGATTTAAGTGGAGGCTTATTGGAGAAATAATTCAGTTCATAAGACCAAAACATAAAGAAAAACTAAATTTAAGATTATGAAAGAAGATATAGAGAACAAGAACTCCATAAAAATTTAAGATGCTTGTTCATAAGACCAAAACATAAAGAAAAACTGGCATTCCACTAAGAGAAGGAAAACTTTAGGTTTTGCTGCAGGTGACAACTTAGACGGGCGAAATCTTAGCTTCATCATCCATTAGGTGGGACATCCATTAGAATTTTTGCTTTAAAAATGTCAAAAACTGCTGATGGGTTTTGTGGTTTTAGTGAGGAAGAAGATCACAAATTTGGGGAAAAATGAGTTTTTTGATGATGGTTGAAAGAATAAGATAAATAAATTAGAAAAAATAAAATAAAAGGGAGGGAGGAAAATTTTTAGTACCCGCGTTACTTAGCCACACTTTTTTAGCGTGAAATTTTAATATATAGAGAAAGGAATATTTGGGTCTTTATTTAGCCATGGTTTATGTAACCGTGCCTAACCCACGTATTTTTGGTAGTGTTTAATCAAGTCATCACTTTGAGAAATCAAACTCAAGATTATGGGTTTCATGGTCTTGGGATTGCAGACTAATCACAATAATAAATTAGTCAACGAAACCACAATAATTAAGTGCATAGAAAATACCACAGCTTTACTCAATGACTATCAATCGCTATTAAGAGTTTTTTTATTAGATAGAACAAACCATAACCTACCTCAACCGAAGAACCAAAGTCATGCAAGCTAGCTCACTACCTCTTTTCCTTTTTTCAATATCTCAAAACGTTTCGAATGTAGCAAATATATAATATTTATAACATGAGTAAAGTGACAACATCAAAAACTGTGCCCACTTTGATAATTTTCTCACACACCTCTCTCTTTCTCTCTCTCTCTCTCTCTCTCTCTCTCTATCTATCTATCTATCTATCTATCTATCTATCTATCTATATCCTTTCTTTTACATATCTATGTCATTATATGTTTAGGGAATTACAAGATGTGGCAGGCAACAACTATGACTCCATATTGGGATTCTAGATTGTCATCCCACTTAATTTAATAATCATAATAACAATAACAACTAATCTTTCATCGATTCAAGTAGCCAAGCAATAATCTTGACATGTACTCCATTGTTTTCTTTATACAAATTACGTAGCCATGAAATCAAATTTGTAAAAATTAAATTCCATTCTATATCCCTATATACTATTGTTGTTTAATAGAGTCCTAATATTGACCTATTATTAATCATTATCAGTTAATTAAGATCATCACTAACCCGTGTGTCCTAGCAGCAATATTGCAACAATATAATATTTTCTTTTTGCAACTCAAATCTATATCCAACCAATATAATAATATTACTTAATAGATTATATACATTAGTCATATAAGTAAAAATATTCAATTACAGCAATATCAGTTTAGAAATTCTCAGCTAAAATATGTGATATGCTCTCGTGTGAAGGTGCAAGAAACTTTCTTTTGCCCAGATCTTCTCGTCCTTTTTTTTCTTCAAAATAACTATGTGTTAAAGTTATTGTCACGATCTAAGCCTAGGGCCTAGACGTGACACAGGGAATAGGAAAATCAAAGGAACCCCAAATAAGTCTCTTATTATTACACACCATTGATTGCGAAACCATATAAAAGACATAAAAAGTAAGAATAGGGGACAAAGGGACTAAGGGAAAAAGCTTGCATAACATCATAATCAAGAGACAAAGAGTCAAAGCTCATATCATAGATACATAGCATGTCTAACAAATACCTCTACTATGTCATTATGTATATCCTTTCTTTTCCATATCTATGTCATTATATGTTTAGGGAATTACAAGATGTGGCAGGCAACAACTATGACTCCATATTGAGATTCTAGTTTGTCATCCCACTTAATTTAATAATCATAATAACAATAACAACTAATCTTTCATCGATTCAAGTAGCCAAGCAATAATCTTGACATGTACTCCATTGTTTTCTTTATACAAATTACGTAGCCATGAAATCAAATTTGTAAAAATTAAATTCCATTCTATATCCCTATATACTATTGTTGTTTAATAGAGTCCTAATATTGACCTATTATTAATCATTATCAGTTAATTAAGATCATCACTAACCCGTGTGTCCTAGCAGCAATATTGCAACAATATAATATTTTCTTTTTGCAACTCAAATCTATATCCAACCAATATAATAATATTACTTAATAGATTATATACATTAGTCATATAAGTAAAAATATTCAATTACAGCAACATCAGTTTAGAAATTCTCAGCTAAAATATGTGATATGCTCTCGTGTGAAGGCGCAAGAAACTTTATTTTGCCCAGATCTTCTCGTCCTTTTTTTTCTTCAAAATAACTATGTGTTAAAGTAATTGTCAGGATCTAAGCCTACGGCCTAGACATGACACAGGGAATAGGAAAATCAAAGGAAACCCAAATAAGTCTCTTATTATTTCACACCATTGATTGTGAAACCATATAAAAGACATAAAAAGTAAGAATAGGGGACAAAGGGACTGAGGAAAAAAGCTTGCATAACATCATAATCAAGAGACAAAGAGTCAAAGCTCATATCATAGATACATAGTATGTCTAACAAATACCTTTACTACATAGATAAAAGTGGAGGCCAAGATAAAGCAACCGGGCTCACCCTCATAGTCAAAGTAGAACATAAAGAAGAGTGTCTCAATACATAATAAGAGAAAGAAAGATAAACATCCATGAAATGGAGAACTGATCAACTAGCTTGAGTAGTACGAATCTAGCCATGTAGAGGAGGGAGATTATCAATTTGGGCATCGATCCCTACGTGGTGATATCATGTAGGTTAGAGTGTGCGTTAGTACGTCTAAATGTACAAAGTATGTAGGATGCAATGCAACAAGAAATAGACATCACAATGAAAATGCATAACAATAGGCAATAGGCATAATATAACAATATGGCAAGTGTGACCAATTTTCAAGTAAAATATGCTTAAGTGACTCATGCTTATATAGGATTCATATGTGTAGAAGAGACCAAGCTAGATTTCAAAAGTACAAACCCCTTAGTAGGTTGATGATGATCGCACCTATCACCCTGGTGTGTGAGGTACAAAACCCTCAACTAGGTTGATGATGATCTCACCCATCACCCTGGTGTGTGAGGTACAAACCCCTCAACTAGGTTCGTGACAATCTCACCTACCACCCTGGTGTGTGAGGTACTAACCCTCAACTAGGTTACTCGGGCTCTTAGTCCCCCCCCCGATCGAGCATGGTTTAATGCAGCACTTTATATAGAGTATGTCATATGCACAAGCTCTTTTTATCATCATAACATCAATCACATCATATCTCAAGCTTTAGACTCTCAATTCCTCAAGAATCATAACCGAACACTTTATCAAACACATGGCGGGTGTGAATGGTAGTATAAAAATCATGAAAAATATACAAATGAAATCATGCAAGAAAATTCATTTTAAAGCCATCAATTAACAACTTGCAATACCCCAAAGTAATATACATACAAACCCCTCATCAAGTCTTACAATAGAACCAAGATGTATAGCTCAAAACATAGCAAATCAATCACAACTTTACATAATTTTAACATAGTTCCTAGACATGTTCATACTAGTAAACACATTTGTAAAATCAACTTTAAATCATACAATTTGAGTAAAAAGGGGATTAGGAAACTGTCATGACCCGAAATTTGGGCATGATGGCACTCCATATAATCATAACGGGCCAGAGCATTGTGGGATGAAAATGAATGCCATGAGATGTAATGCAATGCAATGCAATGTCAAATAGAATGATGCATGTCTGTCCTAGTGATACACACCCGCTGTAACATAGTCCGGGACCCATGGGGGACTCCTAGTCCATGCATCTGTCGCGGCGCGTGACCCGACCCATCGTTCGGTATGGCGTGTGACCCGGCCCATCGATTCATAGTAACCGTCACAGCGTGTGACCCGACCCATTGATTCATAGTAACCTCTTTAATTCTCATTCATTTTTTCCACTAGCCGGAACCATTTCCCATTGGCTTTACATTTCTTTTCTTGGATCTTCAAGCAAACACATAGTAGATGCACAATAATCATGTTCATGGAGATAAAATATGCAAGATGCTCATACAAATTCATATGTCTTAAAATCAATAATTGGTAGCTCAATGTCATACATATTGCAATATCCTCAATCTCAATACCATCACAACCCTAGCCACATTTACATACTAAGTAAGTATCACTTCAACATTAATAACAAATAATCACTAATTCACATATAATAATCTCCCTCATTAATTCACAAATCAAATATCGCTATATGATAATTACCCAATTCAAAATATATCAATCAAAGCCTACACAAATTATTCTCGACACCTCACACAATAAGTACAAGATTCTATATACTTAACAAAGGTTAAAAAATCCACTTGCCTTAGCCAAAAACAGTCAATCAAGCACTTGAGCCTTTCCCTCCCGAATGGAATCCGAAACACCACGATCTAATCCAATAAGAATTCACAATTAAATTTTGAAACGAACAACTCCCATATCTATAGTTAAGGCCTAACTACCAAGTCCAGAGCTAAGTATTAACATCTTTAATATTTAAAATCTAATTATGTTCATATAACACAGACTTGTAATATAGGGGACATATGTTTTGACTAAATGAAGAACCAACAGAACTGGGTAGAAAAGTGGCGCTATAGGAGGCATATATATACACCTTATGTTAACTTTCTCGAAAAGAATTAATTTACAACTAACAATGGCTTTTGGAAATTAGCAAGTCACTACTTCATTCCCTCCCACTTACACACCCACTAACTTTCAACAACCTTTACATTATTTAATTATGCACCCTTCTGTTTATTATTAATTATTAAAATAATATAATAACACATAATAGGAAGGAAAGAGA
>JAOTQJ010189895.1:0-21664 GCA_025642045.1 Solanum sejunctum
GCTCCAATTATAATTAAGCACCGCGAACTTACTTAATTTAAATTACGCCATGTTCGTCATAACTTTTTCAATTGAACAATTTACTTCGATTGAATTAATTACGGGGTCTAACATTACCCTACATCCTCATGGTCATCCATTCAGACCTCAAAAATATAAATTTTATTTTTTTCTAAAATTTAAACTAGACATGTTCCATAATTGTTAGTTGTTGAAATGTTAATTAAAAACTTTTAATTATTAAAATTACGAAATAATTATTAAAATATCAACAAAAATTAGTTAATTATTTGTTGAGACGTTAATTAACTAAAAAAACTAAATTCAATTAAAAAAAAAATTAAGATTGAAGCTGGGCGGGTCTATCTGCGGCAAGGCAGATAGGTTTAAAATGAAAAAAGTCATCGTGCAGGATAGGACGAGGTAGTTTAAAAAAATTTGCTGATTGAGCTCAACATGCGCCCCCGCACGAGCCCCATACGCATACCGCACGCACCCCACATGTGCACTATTGCCATCCCTATTTCTCTTTATATTATTTTCTAAATACAAAATAATAGTTTAATATATTTATGTGCGTCAAACATTAATTTATCTTCTTTTCTCATGAGTCAACTTTCATGAGACAACATTGATGCTCTAAATAACTTTATGCCTAAAGAAAAGAGTATTCACAAAGATTGAAAATATAAAAAATTAATTTCTTTTTAAAATATTTTTCTAAATAAGAAGAAAAATAGTGTGATATATTGATGTGCACCAAACATTAATTTTTCTTTTTTCTGATGGATCAACTTTGATATAAATGTTGACCATTACCTTATCTTAATTATTAATTTTCTCAATCTAGACATATTTTTAAATGGACAGAGAATAATTAAAATAATTATTATATGTTAACTAAAATAAATAATATTTTTTATTCTTTAATTGTTCAAATCTACAACTAATTGGTGAGATAGATGAATGTTATTTTCACTTTATATCATAAATAATATGATAATATCAGTTACAAATAAGATAATCTGATACTCTTGGCTTAAAATTTTACAGTAATATCCATTATGTGTTATAGATTGTAACAATCTAAAATTTATATCATCTGCATTTATTAGTTAATTAAATTTATACAAATGTATAATTTTCTTTTACTTATTTAAGGACTGACCAATTTAAGAGAAAACATATTCACTTATGTATTTGTTGAAGTTTGTTACAAATTAGGAAAAAGAAATCAGTAGATTATAAACTTTGATAGTAAAGTTGTCGCTCATTGCAAAAATGTAATAAGCATAATCAAATGAGCAAGATTATATCGTGAGTAGTCTAATAATTCTCTTTGTTTTTATAAATTTTAGTGCATAATTGTTTTTTCTTTTCTTACATTTTCTACTTTAGAGAATCTTTTTGTTATTCAAATTTCAAATATGAATGATGCAATTTTTTCTTCTCCATCATTCTTAGTATGTTTTCGTGTTTTAATTCGATGTCCTTTATGCCTTGTAACATTTCATACTCATATGGCATTTATGAATCATGTATGAATTACTCATCCCTTAACGTCTGAGTAAAATATCATTTTTACGTTCTCATGTGTATAGATCAAATGTTTTAAACTCAAAAAATGTATCATCATCTCAATTTGCACCTCTATAGCATTCAATTTCACAGAATGTTGTCCTATGTCCTTCTAATACTTTTTTGCTAGAAAATCTGCCATCAGTTCAATCTGTAGCCCCATATCATGCGAGTTTCACAGAATATTACCTTACATCCTTATGGATATCTATTTAGATCTCTTTCACTAGGAAATCTATCATCATCAGTTCAAGGTGCGGCCCCACCACATGCAAGACTACAAGTGCTATCTGGTGTCCTTCTATGTATGGATTTGGTCCTCTTTCCTTAGAATATTCATCATCAACTCAATTTTCAGCCCACGACTTGTGAATTGGCAAAGAAATAATAGTGGTGTGATCCTGCCAGTATTATCTTCAAATGCTAACCACTCAATAAGAAGTGGTAGATCACCACCAATCGATTGGCGACAAATAGAAGGAAGAAATCAAATTGGAGGTCCAAGTTTAGCATTTGCTACTACAAATGAGCCTATTACTATTTCTACAAGGCCATTGATTAATCAATTGGATGTTCCTGTTTCAGCAAATGCAAATGAGATAATTAATTTAGTTAATGAATAAAATGATGTAGACTTGAACTTGAGGTTTTAATTAGAGCAAAAAACTAGGTGGATCTTCTTCGTAGTGGTGGGGTAGGGTGGGGTGGGGTGTGATATAACACCCCCTAAAATTATCTAAGTGGTCCTAAAATGTATTCATGTACATACCCATCTTCCAAAGCTCTGATGGAAAATCTGAGATTGAATTTGCGATCAACGAGGAAAATCGAGTAGAAAAATAGTCTCGATCTAATTTTAGAGCAATCGAGTCAAAACAAAATCTTCCCAAGTTACCCCAAAATAGTAAGGATCCGCGTCCAGGGCGCGATACGCTTGGGACGCAGACTAAAACTTGTTCTTTTTATAATTTTTTAGTGGAAAAACTTTTTACAAAATTATACACTGGTGCGCCCAATCCGCATCTATAGTGAAATATTATTTCTTATTTTGTGAGGGGCAATCTGGACATTTTCCAACCTATTTTAATACCCCCAAAACATATTTAAAGCATAAATTCGTACGAAAGGATTTCACAAAATCTATTCTTCCAAAGTCTAAACGAGAGAAACTGAGAGAAGGAGAAAAGAGAAAGAGGAGGGTTTTAAAGTCCAAGGCTAAATTCATATGGTTTAATCCCAGGTATGTAAGGCTAAACTTAAAGTATAAGATTGTTCTCCAATGTATCCCATAGATGGTCTTCTATTCTCATCTATAATAATAATGAGTTTCCTGTAAATAATGTTCTTGGAGTTGAGTAATTGTTTGAAGATATGTTCATGTCATCATTAACATGAACCCTAGTTGAGGGCTATGGTTTCTTTTATGCTTTATTCTGAAAACTGAGATTCGATATTCATACTGAGCATGCTAATCCTGATAAATTTTTTTTAGCATATTTTACTGAATTTCGTGAATATAACTTTTGAGTATGAATAGTGATTTGAGAAAGAGTTTTGATGGTATGCAGAGATTATTTTTGAAACATGAGTATTTCTTTTAGAAAACACTTGATATCTAATGAGTTTTGATTGAATCAAGCATTGAGTGTAAATAATATTTTGAGTACATGATGGTGGCAATGTATACTTTTTATAATAATTTCATTGATAGATGATGGTGATAGATGATATGAGTCTTAAAAAAGATTGATTTGATAGATAAGTTGGGCATGTTTTAGTCTTGGGAGCATTATTTAGCACTAAGTTGGGTGATGAGTGTCACCCCAAAACTGCGTTTGTTAGTGTAGTATAGTCGTGCGACATGTTATGACAACTCTTGCCCCTACAATTGGACAATTCTTATTGTATCTAAGTGAGAGAGAGAGAGATAGACTACGTCCTTTACCATGTCAAGTTTAAAATGGGCGTGGCAACAATGCCTATTCGTTTTGCCCCATCTAACTTGAAGGTAGCGCGATAGGATAGATGTCGGTTAAGAGAAATTCCCATGAAACACTGATTGAGCATGAGATTTCTAACTGAGTCATTCTTTCTTTTCATATATATATTCGAAAGAGAATGATTTAATTTAAACCTGCATGTTTTACTGAGTTGAGATGAGTTGAGCCTTTTGAGTTAAATTGATGTTATTTCCATACTATTCTACTTATTTTGGTCTTATTGAGCTATTTCACATACCAGTACATTCCAAGTACTGATGTTCCCTTTGGGACTGTATTGTTTCATGATGTAGATATACGGGATTGAGATTATCAGCAGGCGCATCATTGAGGATCATTAAACGTTAAGAGGATTGGTGAGTCTCCCTTACTTCGGAGGATTCATTTGTTATTTTTATCTTGCTTGAGAATTAGATATTGATTAGATTTTTATTTAGATTGAGGTAGCCATGAGTCTGTCCTTGGCACTACCTAATAGTGATAGAGGCTTCATAGACTAGAGTTAGATTATTGATTCATAAAAACTATGAGCCAGTTTTTTTTTTCTACTAGACATTATTATAATATTCTTTTGAGATTTGAGAAGATGAGCCCATTTACTTCCTTTATGTTCTTCCACTGATTAGTAGAATGTTTGAATAAATGAATGTGATGAGGCCAAGTGGTTTATTTGGGGACTAGCAATAGTCTCTGAGTACCGGTTACGTTTAGGTACCCTCTCGAGATGTGAAAAACTTGGTATCAGAGTACGAGTTTAAGAGTCCTTGAGAGTCTATAGAGCCATATCTAGTAGAGTCCTTATTATTGGTGTGAAAAGCTCTACATCCATAATTTGGAGGCTATAGGACATTTGGAAATTGTTTCCCTTCTTTCAGATTCTAAATTGTGCGATAGAGTTAAATTCTATGAAAGTTCTCTTCTAAATCGTGCTTTATATGTTTCCAAACCATGTCTTCTAAATGCACCATGGACTTGAATGATACTATAGGCACCGAGAAACTTGAGCCTAGTAGTCAGCTTGTTGTGCATCATCGATGGGTAGAAGAGGACAAAGAAAGTGAGATGGAAGAAGCCTGGGCGAGGAGGGAAATAGGTTTCCCTATCTGCAGAGACCCTGAAAGTATATGCCACCACAAGTGAGTATACCCACGTACAATAGTAGATATAATCTGAGGTCGAGGAGAATCAACCTTTCAAGATTTGAAACCCTTCATACCAAGAAAGTGTGGCTCGAGACCGTAAAGGAAAGCCACTATGTGAAAGGTATGGCAAACTTCATTTGGGGTGGTATTGATTGGGCACCAATAGTTGCTTCAAGTGTGGACAAGAGGGTCACTTTCAAAGGGATTGTCCAAAGTGAGCTAACCAAGCCCAACCCGCTGGATCTACACCATCAGTCAAAGAAAATAAGAGAGATGCTACTTGTAGCACGAGTGAGGCCATAGACTAGTTGTGCTCCGTAGTAGTTGCTCTGCTCAGAGAAACACTCCACAACATTGTGATGGGTATGAGTTAAGTCTTTACTTGCTTTTGATGCTATCCATAAGAGAAAAGTTTCTGTTTCCAAGAATTTTAATATTGCCAACTAGGAGTGAGATTTGAGGTCTTGTAAAACTATACATAGAATCACTAACCCTGAGCTAGGAAAATGATGAGGGAGATGAGAAAACTGGGTAGTAGGAGTGGTAATTGATTGGGACTAGTAGTTAGAGATATGTATCCATTAGGTAACTAGTGAGGTGATGGGTCAATGACCGTAAGTTTGATGAAAGATTCAAAAGTACCTTACGATTGTCATGATGAGATGAGGTATAGGGAGAGAGAGTTAGTGTTAGAATGTGTTAGAGCGTGCCCAAACAATAAGGAAGTATATGTTGATTTGTTGTAGTATGTATCCTATTGAGGGTGAATTGTAGATCTTTAAGGGGAAAGGATGCTTTTAATGTGATAGATCTAACTTGGGCTTATGGTTATTAGTGAGAGTTCATGGGACTCATCAAATTATAAGCTTATTCAGATAAGGAGATATGATTAAATAGGTGAGTGATACTGAGTTGTGAGGAAAGGATGTGTTGATTGAATACTCTTTATGATATTTTAGTGGGATTAGGTTTCATAAATATTTATCTAGTAGTTGTAAGATTATCATTAAAGAGGTGCATGATAGATGCACATGTTAGTATTATACTCTAAACTTGAGTGTTGAGGAGTAGTGTGAAACAACAGATAGTATCGTGAGAGCGATAGTCTTAATTAGAGATTTTCTCTAAGAGACTTGCCATAGTGCATGGAGATGTTAATTTGTAAGAAAAGTGATGCCATGGGTGGGGTACAAGTGCCCTTTAGGTGAGACTAGTGAAACAAGGGTAGTTCAATAGATAAGAAGAGACTTAAGATGTGTATCCATGATTGTGTGAAGATGTGTGAAGCTCTAAGTTATGACTTCTATGAGAATTTAGATAGCATCTTTGAGTTCAATGGGAAGTAAATTGAGGTACACATTCTGTGTCATCCTGAGCAACTAAGTTGGTTGGGGTTTTAGGGATAAATGATGAGGAGTCTTCCATTATAGTCTAAGTCTTATATAGATGGGTTAATGAGAGCATAAAAGTTGAGTGTTAGCATGTAAAAGAAGAGGTTAGATTGTGAGAGTGTGGGAAATAGTTTTGTATGCTGTAAGAATAGTAAATACAAAGAGATCCCCATAGAGGCAGGAAAGGAGTTAAGAGTAATATTGTTGAAGGGATTCTAAGCGGTTATTTTATATATATATATATATATATATATATATACGACTATAACATAACATAAGAGTTTAAGATATTCTTGTGGGTAGTGATTCCTTGACCGAATGGAGGTATGTACTTACATTATAGTAGGGGAAGTTGATTCTCGAATTTAAAGAGGGGACCTTGAGAGCTAAGGGGAAGATGATGAAGTGGTAGGCTAAATTAGACCTTGAGGTTGATGGAGATGGGTTGATCGGATGAGACATCAGTTATTGTCATAGCATGCATTCCTTTATTCTTCCGTTGAGGTGATACTCTCTTCATGTTTAGTATGTGACTGCCACACTTGTGGCCTAGTCCCATATACCACTTATTGATTGTTATTCGAGTTAGGAGGATGAAAAGTGATGAAGTTACTCATTAATGTTTTATCTTACCCTATTGATCTGAGTGCTTCCACACCTATGTTAAATGAGACACGACCTGAGTTTTATACTATATATAGTTTTGTGAACTCCGAATGAGTCTTGACAAATGAGAGAGATTGTACTTCTTTATGAATTCCTCATATAAGATTTCCCAATCGAATCGTGCTAATGATATCCATTCCAAACTCTTTTAGTAATTCAACTTTCTAGTCTTGATAGAAATATTGATGATAGTAGACGAGTTACAGGTGATGGGAGAGGAGGAGTGCTCCTGAACTGTGATAATGGAGTTGAGTTTCTATCTTCAAGTTGATTTCCCTTTTGAGCCTCTGGGTACTTGAGCATGCAAGTCCTTGCTAGTATTAGTGCCTAGCAATGATGTTGGAGATAAAGTTTAAACTCTAGATATTGCGCTCTAAGTTTATTCTTGAGAATGAGTATTAAAGTGTCTAAGTATTTAAGTTCTTGATTGTATTCATGCCTACCTGGCATGAAGGTGTAGTGATTTGAGGTTATGCCGAAGAAGGAGATGATGAGTTTCGCTAGGTCCAAATTATGATGATTGATTGTAGTAGATTGAGAGTGGGGTAAATGAGGAGGAGTGAATATAGCATTGTTGTGATATTAGTGTTAAACTTGTGTCATGTAGGGATAGAGATAGGGAGAGGGAGAGAGAGATAAGACCCTATGATGTGCAATAGATATTTAAGAGTAGGTAGAGTGGGAGTTCACTGGATAGTGGAGATAAAGGTGTTAAGTAGGCTTGAAGATTCTAAGAAACAGTTGAAGTGGTTAGAGTAATAGGCTTTAATGTTGTGGTTGTTATCATGTACTTATTGATGATAGACTATTGAAGACCTCGTGATGAGGGTTACAAGTAAGGGTAGGGGTAGTGAAGAGGACTAGTGATCATTTGATGGAAGCCCCTGTGGAAGTTTAGCGCTGAGTATTGAGGATTAGCTCTATGGGAATATGATCATCTCGTGAATAACACCTTAAGGCTTAGAAGTAGGTTTGAATGGAAGAGGAGGAGGTGGATAGATGGAAATTTGAGTAAGAGCTATAAGCTTAAGTTGATAGAGTAGAGTGCCATGAATAGGAGCATAATTGAGAGGAGGTCCTAAGATTGGCAGTGTACATAGACTCATGCATCAACGGTTCCATTCTCCATTAAAGTTGATGGTTTCTTTCTTTTAGTTTGAAAAGACTAATTGTCAAAATGTTTAATCAATTCAAATTGATTGAGTTTCATCGTTCCATTTGTGCTAGATGGTGAAAATATCTAAAAGAGTATCTCTACTCTTGCTTGAATCTATTTATCTATTCTCAATGACTTGTGAATGTCCAAATTGATTGATTGAATATTGAAAGGAGTCTTGAATGAGATTCGTTCCTAATGATGAGAATTTTAAAGGAAATTTCCTTACCTTTAACTAAATTGATTGTCTTTTCTTGGTTGTCTACTCTTGAGTCCGAATAGAGTTGATTGTTGATTGAGATAGGATTGAAAGATTGATCTACAGATGTGAATGTAAGATGAATTCTAAGTCTATTCATGCCTTGATATCTACCTTTACTCATTATTCGAGGACGAATGATCTCAAGGGGAAGATAATGTAACACCCCATAAAATTACCAAAATACCTCTAAAACGTAATCGTGTGCATACTACATCTTCCAAAGCTCCGATGAAAAATCCGAGACCAAATTTGCGATCAACATAGAAAATCGAGTGGGAAAATGGTCTGGACCCGATTTTAGAGTAATCAAGTTGAAAAAATTTTCTCAAGTTGTCCCAAAAGAGTAAGGGTCCGCGCCCAGGATGTGACGCGCCTAGGATGCAGACTAACACTTGTTCTTTTTTAAAAATTTTTGATGGAAAAATGTTTTATGAAATTATACACTGGCATGTCCAGTTCGCGATGCGGATTGGGCTATTCGTACTGAAATATTATTTCTTCTTTTGTGAGGGGCAATCTAGGCATTTCGTGACCTATTTTAATACCCCCAAAATATATTTCTATGCATAAATTCTTATGAAAGGGTTTCACAAAACCTCTTCTTACAAAGTATAAATGAGAGAAACTGATAGAAGGAGAAAAGAGAAAGAGGAGGGTTTCGAAGTCCAAGGCAAATTCGTAAAGAAAGTTCTGAATTCTTCAATCCTAGATATGTAGGACTAAATTAAAAGCATGTGGTTGTTCTCCCATGTGTCTTATAGATGGTCTTAGATGAGAATAGAAGGTTTCTTGAGTCTACACACTTGTTTTTTTGAAGTATTATCTTCAATTAATTCTTGAATTAAGTTTCTACAATATTAATGAGTTTCCTGTAAATAATCTTCTTGGAGTTGAGTAATTGTTTGAAGATATGTTCATGTCATCATTCCCATGAATCCTAATTGAGGACTATGGTTTCTTCTTGCTTTATCCTGATAACTAAGATTTGATAGTTATAATGAGCATGCTAATCCCGATAATTTTCTTTTAGCATATTTTACTGAATTTCATGAATATAACCTTTGAGCATGAATAGTGATTTGAGAAACAGTTTTGATGGTATCCAGAAATTATTTTTGAGACATGAGTATTTGTTTTATAAAATACATTGACATTCTAATGAGTTTTGTTTGGATTGAGCATTGAGTCTAAATGATATTTTGAGTACATGATGATGACAATATAAATATACTTTTCATAATAAATTCATTAATAGATGATGGTGATAGATGATATGAGTCTTAAAGAAGATTGATTTGATAGATAAGTTATACATGTTTTAGTCTTGGGAGCATTATTGAGCATCGAGTTGGGTGAGGAGTGTCACCCCAGTGTCATGCCCCAAGAGGGTACCCTAGACATGACCGGCACTCAGAGACTATTGCTAGCCCCCAAGCGGACCATTCAGTCTCTTTGCCATCATTCAGTCAATAAATTAGTGGATAAGAAATGATATAATGAATATAAATGTTATCCTATTAGTGGGCTCATACTACTGACATCAATCTATCATAAGAAAATAGAATAGATAACGGAAATCTCAATATAAATAAAAGAAGTGTGAGGGAAAAGAACCCTCAACATCAATATCAACATCTACGTCTATGTCTATGAAGCCTCTATACTATCGTCTAAGATGGTAACATGATAGGCCATAGCTACCAACAATTAATTAAAATACTATCCAATCATAAAAATAAATATCCTCAGAATGCTAGGGAGGACTCAACATTGTCAGGAATGAAGAGCTCTAAACCTCAACGATCGGGCTGCTGATGTCCTCATTCTGTCGAATCTGTATTATAAAATGATATAGCACCAGAGGGCTATTAGTATGTGGAATGTATTGTATGTAGAATGGGCTAAGAAAAGGGAAATAGTATAATTGACACTCATCAATCACTCAGCCTCGCTTCAGATATAAGAGACAAGACTCCATTACCTCACTAGCTATCAAGCATCAAATTTTCACATCACAGCTGAGTTCTATCATCATCAAACCTATCTAAGAGTTTCTATAACTGACAACCACTACCTATGAGTCAGTAATGATATAACGAAGTGATGTCATTGCCATATTAATCCATTACCTTTCCAGGGTAAAGGACGAGTCTGTTAATGCATCCAAAAGTCTGTCAAGTCCTCTTTTGGTACAAAGAAAACATCCGCTTTCATGGTCCAATCCTCTCCTATACTGGACACGTAGTTAATGGGTTCGAGTGGGCCACACTCTTACCCATTTCGGTGATAATACTTCTCCCTGGACTCAATATACACATAAATCTATCAGTCCATCAAGAACTCTCATCACCCAACCTCTACGAGCAAGACTATCGATCCAATTTAAGGGGAATTTTTTCCCATTCAACTCTATCAGTAATAATTTCAGCTATTATAGTCATCCACACACTCAATTCAGGACTCAGACTCAGTCAAACATCATTCTCAGACATTCGAGGCTTTAAATATCCCCTAAGTTCATTATTCAAGTCACTATAGAGAGAATTTTAAGGATCCAGTCACAATAACATGTAATGAAAATATATAGTAAAATAAGCATGATGATTATCACTTCATGATATAAAATTATAATTTAAGGAATTGAAAACATGCATTCAAGATAGTGTAAAAGAATTAAAGTAGTTATTCAAGAATTTGGAGGAATGTTTTTCAAAAAACTTTCAAAAACTCCTAAATCAAGATTCTAGTCATGAATTCTATCATCCTAACTCTATTTTGACACATGGGAGGTCAATCCCATGCTTTTGGGTAGCATTTACATACTTGGGAATGATGAATCTTTGAAGAATCTTAAATTATCCTCTGAAACCATTGATTTGCTCTCCTTTTTCTCTCTTAGACTAAGCATAAAATAATGGACTTAGGATGGTTTTGGGTTTTAAAATCCTTTTGTATGAAAATACATCTTAAAACTGACCTGGGGATTTAAAAATACATTAGGAAGGATGAAATTGCCCTTCCCAATTTAAAAGAAAAAGGAAAGCTTATCCATGTTGCACACTAGTGCATTTTAGCACTTTTTCATGAATTTTCAATTTTTGTTGAATCTTTGCAAAAAACAATGTGTGGTTTTGCGTCCTCTCCACATCGCGGAAGAGAGTCCGAAACCTCACTATTCTAAGCTCACTTTAGAAAAATTAATTTGCATTATTTTGCGTTAAAGCCTAGTGGAGACCATTTTTCAACTCAATGTTTCATGTTGATCGCAAATCTAGTCTCGAATTTTCCATTGGAGCTTAGGAAGATACATTGTGCGCATGATAAAGTTTAGAGGCATTTTAGTAATTTTATGGGATATTACATCATCTACCCCTTGGAATCATTCGTCCTCGAATGATGAGTAAAGTTCGAACGGGGACTCAAATAAGCTCAGAGTTCACCTCATCCCTCACTCGGGAACACTTGAACTCTCACTATCCATCATCTATCTTTGTCTTAGACTTGAGAATGGGAACGCAAGGCATCAACCAAATAGAAAAGAATGATCGAAATTGATAAGAATAAGAGTACTTACGTTCAACATCATCATCTCTTGGCATGAATAAATATGGGTATTTGAGTTTCATCGCTTCCTCAGCTTCCCACGTAGCTTCCTCAACAAATTGACTCCTCCATAGAACTTTAACAAGGCTATCTCTTTGTTCCTCAGCTTACGAACCTCTCAATCAAGTATCTAGACTAGAACTTCCTCATATGATAAGCTATCCTTCACACCCATACTCTCCAAAGGAATTGCTAAAGCTAGATCCCCCAAACATTTCCTTAACATAGATACGTGGAACGCCGGGTGAACTCCCTCTAGCTCGGAAGGCAAGTCTAACTCATAGGCAACCTTCCCAATACTTCTTACAATATGGTATGGCTCGAATATAATAGGGACTCACCTTCCCTTTCTTACCAAATCTCATAACACCCTTCATGGGTGACACTTTCAGGTACACCCAATCATCTACCTCGAACTCCAAGTCCCTTCTTCTCACATCTATATATGACTTTTGGCGACTCTGAGTTGTCTTCAATATTTCCTGGATGACTTTAACCTTTTCCATAGACCCGTGCACGAGGTCAGGACCAATCAGTTCAGCTTCACCCACCTCAAACTAACCAATCGGGTATCTGCACCTTCTCCTGTACAATGCCTCATACGGGGCTATCTGAATACTGGCATGATAGCTATTATTATATGCAAACTCAATCAGGGGTAGATAGTCATCCCAATTTCCCTTGAAGTCAATAACACATGCTCTCAACATATCCTCCAAAGTCTGAATAGAGCATTTTGCCTGCCCATCTGTCCGAGGGTGGAAAGTGGTATTTAGATTCACCTTCGTACCTAATCACTTCTGGAGCGATCTGCAAAATTGAGAGGTAAATTGAGCTCTTCTATCTATGATGATAGACAAGGGAACCCCATGCAACCTCACAATCTCCGGAATATAAAGTCGAGCATACTCCTCAGTCGTATAAGTTGTCTTAACTACTAAAAAGTAGGCCAATTTCATCATTTTGTCAACAATCACCCATACTGAATCATGCTTCTTTTGGGATCGGGGTAAGCCCATGATGAAATCCATGTTGATCATCTCATATTTCCATTTCAGAGTTTCAAAATTCTGGGCTAACCCACAAGATTTCTAATGTTCCACCTTAACCTGTTGGCAATTGGGGCACTTAGAAATGAACTCCGCAATGTCCTTCTTTGTCCCATTCCACCAATAGACTTTCTCAAGTCATGGTATATCTTGGTGGAGCCAAGATAAATAGAATATCTCATACTATGAGCTTTGGCCATGATTCTATCTCAAACGCCATCAACTCAGGTACACACAATCTCTATTGATACCTCAATACCCCAACTCCCCCTTTGGAGAAGACGATCACCTTTTGCTTGTGAACCGCTTCTTTAAAGTGGAGTAAGACAGGGTCTTGGTCTTGCTTCTCCTTCACCTCAAACACTAAGGATGAAGTGGAACTATTCTGAACATTGACCCTGTCTTCATTGTTCTCTTCAAGTTGCACTCAGAATCGAGCCAATCTATGCACTTCCTTGGCTAATTCCCTCTTCACCTCTTCCACATAGGTAGTGATACCCATGGACATCCTGCTAAGAGCATCAACAACAATGTTATCCTTAACTAAGTGGTAGAGGATGCTCATATCATAATCCTTGAGCAACTCCAACCACCTCATCTGCCGCAGTTTAAGCTCTTTCTGACTGAATACATACTGCAAGCTCTTGTAGTCAGTGAACACATCCACATGCACTCCATACAAATATATGCCAGCTCTTAAGTGCGAATACCACTACTGTTAACTCTAGGTCATGGGTTAGATAATTTTTCTAATGAATCTTAAGTTGTCTGGAAGCATAAGCTATCACCTTCCCCTGTTGCATAAGGACACACCCTAATCCAACTCTAGATGCATCACAATATATCACAAAATCACCCGCCCTATCTAGCAAGGTCAACACGGTGCTATAGTCAATCTAGTCTTCAACTCCTGAAAACTCTTCTCACATACCTCAGACCACTGAAACTTGGCCTTCTTCTGAGTCAGCTTTTTTAAAAGGGCTAATAGAGAAGAGAAGCCCTCCACAAATCTACGGCAGTACCCAGCCAAACCCAAGAAACTTCTTATTTCTATTGGAGATATAGGTCTTGGCTAGTTCTTAACTACCTCAATCTTCTGTGTAGCCACCCGAATCCTATCTCCTGAAACAACATAGCCCAAGAAGGCCACTAACTTGAGTCAAAACTTTCATTTGGAGAAGTTTGCATACAACTCATGATCTTGGAGTGTTTGCAAAACCAATCTAAGGTGATTAGCATGCTCCTCCTCATTCCTCGAATACACTAGGATGTCATTAATAAACACAATCACAAACATGTCAAGGTATAGTTTGAACACCCTGTTCATCAAGTCCATGAAAACTATAGGTGCATTTGTCAACCCGAAGGACATGAGCAAGAGCTCAAAATGGCCATACCATGTCTTAAAGGTTGTCTTAGGAATGTCACTTTCCCTCACCTTCAACTAATGGTAACTCAACCTGAGATCTATCTTGGAGAAACAAGTAGCACCCTGAAGTAGGTCGAAGAGATCATTTATTCTGGGAAGAGGGTACTTATTCTTTATGGTCACCTTGTTCAACTGTAAGTAGTCTATACATATCTTCAATGGCCCATCTTTTTTACGCACGATAAGGATAAGAGCACCCCAAGGTGAGACACTAGGTCGTATGAAACCTTTCTCTAACAAGTCTTTCAATTGCTCTTTCAATTCTTTCAACTCTTCTATAGGGTGGAATTGAGATGAGTTTGGTTTCAGGTAGAACATCAATCCCAAAGTCAATCTCCCTATTAGGAGGGACTCCGGGAAGATTATCAAGAATCACCTCAGGAAACTCATTCACTATCGGGACTAACTTAAGAGTGGGAGACTCAACATCATCAGACTTCACTCGCGCGAGGTGATAGATACAACCCTTAGATATAAACTTTCTAGATAAGATAGGATATGAATTTACCCTTAGGGGCAACAGAACTCCCTTTCCACACTAAGACAGGCTCATTATGAAATTGGAACCTAACTATTCAGGTTCTACAATCGACAGAAGCATAATAGGCATTAAGCCAATCCATGCCTATTATCACATCGAAATCGACCATCTCCAACTCTACCAAATCAGCTAATATGTCTTTATGATAGACAAACACCATATAATCCCTATAAACTCTCTTAGCTAAGATAAACTCTCCAGTAGGAATAGAGATAGAAAAGGGCTCAAGTAAACACTTGAGAAGAATACCAAACTTTCTAGCCACATAAGGAGTTATAAAAGCTAAGGTCGTACTTGAATCAATCAAGCCATACCAGTCATAAGCAAAGACACAAAGCATACCCGTAAACATATCTGTTGCAGCCTATTGCTCCTACGGTTACCCATAGTATTAAGGTGGTTTGTCCTACCTCTTGTACTTATAGTAGTAGCACCCTTCTGTTGATTACCTACTGGAGGTGTTGTCGAAGACTGACCTCTGCCATTCCCCTCACTCGCCTCCTCTTCGAGCACTTATAGCTAAAATGACCAGCCTGACCACAAGTATAACACACATCTTTCCCAAAGCGACACTCTCCTATATAAAGCTTACCACACTTGCTGAAAGGTGGCTTTCCCCTTACACCCTAGGTCACACCAGCCTGAGAGTGGGCGCCCGGGGTCCTAAAACTTTGAAAACTCTGAGATTTCTGATCACACCTGGTTAGTTGCATAGGTACACTTGTTATAGATGGTGCCGGATGTGATGATCTCTTCTGAAAATAGGAGTTATCACCTTTGTTCTATCTCTGCAGGCTAAGCTCATGGGCCGCTGACTTCGCCTTTCTACTCAAGTGTTCTTCTTTATCCCTCTTTTTATTTTCCTCTGTCTACTAAGCATACACCACAGGTCTGAGATGTCTATACCAGGAATCAGCAACGCCGTCTTGCACTCTCTCTGCATATGCCTAGCCAAGCCAGACACAAACCTTCTCATCCTCTACCTCATATCCTTTACCATCACAGGAACACACCTTGACAGTTTGATAAACTTAAGGCTATACGCTTTCACAGTCATTCCTCCCTACTTTAGATTCACGAACTCGTCCACTTTTGCTTCCCTCAACTCTTAAGGAAAGAAGTGATTAAGAAAGGTGGCTTCGAACTCATCCCATGTTACAGGCTCCGCATACTTACCCCTACTCCCCTTCTACTAAGTGTACCATACATTATCCATGTCCTTTAGCTGATAAGATGCAAGCTCAACTCCTTCCAGCTCATTTGCATGCATGGCCCTTAGAACCTTATACATCTCATCTTCTGCTATGCGAATTTCCTGAGAAACAAAGTCCCTCGACCCCATGTATACTAGCGAGTTCATTCTCAGAAAGTCCCTGAGCCGAGTTGCAGCTGAGGGCTCCTATGAACTAGAACTAGGAACCTAAGAACCGTGGCTATTTCCCTAGGAAGCCACCAACTGAGTTAGCATGGTGATGACTCCCCTGAATTCTACCTTAGTAGTGGGAGCTAGCTAGGGCTAAGTAGGGGCATTTGAGGGACCTCAGCAGCCCTAGCGGGGCATCTCTATCTCCTAGCCTCAGGCTGAACCAGAACCTCCAGTTGGGTATTCTCAGTGATGGGAGCAGTGGAAACTCTCTAAGCAGCTGTTCTCTTTGGCGACATTTTCTTTAAGTGTAAAGCATATGAGTTAAAAGCAAAATTTCATAAGTTAACTCTATAGCATGAACTCAGATCATAGAAGAAGGGTAACACTTCCTAATATCCTATAGCCTCCTGCTTATAAAGTGTGGTGCACCATACACCCATAAATAAGACTCTACTTGACACAGCTTCATAGACTCTCTAGAACACTCAAACTCTTGGCTCTAATACCAAGTTTGTCATGCCCCAGGAGGATACCCTAGACCTGACTGGCACTCAGAGACTATTACTAGCCTCCAAGCGGACCACTCCGTCGCTTTTCCATCGTTCAGTCAATTTATCCGCAAAAAATAAATGGCATAATGAATATAAATGCTATCCTATCAGTAGGCTCATACTACCAACATTAGTCTATTATAAGAAAATATAATAGATAACAAAAATCTCGATATAAAGAAAAGAAGTATGAGGGAAAAGAACCCTCGACATCAATATTAACATCTACGTCTAAGTCTATGAAGTCTATGTACTATTATCTAAGACGGTGCCATGATAGGCCATAGCTACCAACTATTAAGTAAAAGACTATCCAATTATAAAAATAAATATCCTTCGAATGTTGGGGAGGACTCACCACTGTCAAGAATGAAGAGCTCTGAACCTCAACGATCCGGCTGCTGAAGTCCTCGGTCTATCGAATCAGCATCATAAAATAATGTAGCCTAGAAGGATGTTAGTATGTGGAATATACTATATGTAAAATGAGCTAAGAAAAAGGGAATAGTATAATTGACATTTATCAATCATTCAGCCTTACCTCAAATATAAGAGACACGACTCTATCACCTCACTAGCTATCAAACATCAAATCTTCACATCACATCGGAGTTCTATCATCATGAAATCTATCTGAAAGTTTTTATAATCTACAACCACTATCTATGAGCTGGTAGTGATACATCGATGTAATTTCCACATTCACCCAGGGTAAAGGATGAGTCTGTCACTGGACCCAAAAGTCGATCAAGTCCTTTTTGGGAAAAAGGAAACATCCGCTTTCACGGTCTAATCCTCTCCTACGCTGGCCACATAGTTAATGGATTCAAATGGTACACACTCTTACCCATTTTGGTACTAATAGTCCTCTCAGGACTCAATATGCTCATAAGTCTGTCAGTCCATCAAGAACTCTTATCACCCAACCTCTACGAGCAAGACTATCTATCCAATCTAAGGGGATTTTTTTCCCATTCAACTCTATCAGCAATAATTTCAGCTATTACAGTCATCCACACACTCAATGCAGGACTCAGACTCAGTCAGACATCATTCTCAGACATTCAAGGCTCTAGATATCCCCTAAGTTCATTATTCAAGTCATTATAGAGAGAAAATTTTAAGGATCTAGTCATAATCGCATAGTAATGAAAATATACAGTAAAAGTAAGAATGATGATCATCACTTCGTGATATAAAATTATAGTTTAAGGAATTAAAAATATGCATTCAAGATAGTGTAAAAGAATTAAAGCAATTATTCAAGAACTTGGAGGAATTTTTATCAAGAAACTTTCAAGAACTCCTAAATCGAGATTCTAGTCATGAATTCTGTCATCCTAACTCTATTTTGGCACATGGGAAGTCAATCTCATGCTTTTAGGTAGCCTTTACATACTTGGGAATGACGAATCTTTGAAGAATCTTGAATTCCCCTCTGAAACTATTGCTTTGCTCTCTTCTTCTCTTAGATTTAGCGTAAAATAATGGATTAAGGATGGTTTTGGGTTTTAAAACCCTTTTGTATGAAAATACATATTAAAATCAACTTGGGGATTTAAACATACGTTTGGAAGGATGAAATTGTCCTTCCCAATTTAAAAGAGAAAAAAAAGCTTCTCCATGCACTAGTGTCCGACGCACACTAGTGCATTTTAGCACTTTTTCGCGAATTATCGATTTCTATCTAATTTTGCTAAATACCAAAGGTGGTTCCGCCTCCTCTCCGCGTCACGAAAGGGGTGCAGAAACCTCACTATTTTAAGCTCACTTTGGAAAAATTAATTTGCGTTCTTTCGCGTTAAAGTTAAGTCGAGATCATTTTCTGTCTTAGATTTTCACATTGATCGCAAATCCGGTCTTAGATTTTTCATCAGAGCTTTGGATGATACATTGTGCGCATGATAAAGTTTAGGGGCATTTTAGTAATTTCATGGGGTGTTACACCCAGAACTGTATTTGTAAGTGTAGGATTGTCGTGCAGCACGTTCTAGCGACTCTTGTCCCAACAGTTAGACAATTCTCATTGGATATAAGTGAGAGAGAGAGATAGACTATGTCCTTTACCGTATCAAGTTTAGCACAGGCCTGGCAACGATGCCTATTCGTTGTGCCTCATCTAACTTGAAGGTAGTGCGGTAGGATAAATGTCGATTAAGAGAAACTCCCAAACAATACTGGTTGAGCATGAGATTTTTAAGGAGTCATTCTTTCTTTTCATATGTATATTCGAAAGAGCATGATTTACTTTAAACTTGCATGTTTTACTGAGTTGAGATAAGTTGAGCCTTTTGAGTTGAATTGACCTTATTTCCATACTATTCTACTTGTTTCGATTTCATTCAGCTATTTTACATACCAGTACATTTCACATACTGACGTCCCCCTTCTAGGACTACATCATTTCATGATGTAGATATATGGGATTAAGATCATCAGCAGACACATCGTTGAGGATCATTGGACATTTAGTGGATTGGTGAGCCTCCTTTACTTTGGAGGATTCATATGTTATTTTCATCTTGCCTTGGAGTTAGATATTAATTAGCTTTTTATTTTGATTGAGGTAGTCATGGTCTGTCATTGGCACCACCTAATATTGATAGAGGTTTCATAGACTAGAGTCAGATTGTTGATTAATAAAAACTATGAGCTAGTTTCTTTTCTACTAGTCTTTATTATAATATTCTTTTGAAATTTGAGATGAGCCCAGTTACTTCCTTTATGTTCTTCCGCTGATTAGTAGATTGTATGAATGAATGAATGTGATAAGGCCAAATGGTTCGCTTGGGGACTAGCAATAGTCTCTAAGTGTCAATTACATCTAGGGTATCCTCTCGGGACGTGACATGTGACTAAGAATGTTAAGTTTTGGAGTCCTTTTTTAAATTTTATCATTTTGTTTGTCTAGTAAAAAGGTATCTAAAACTATAAGTTTGTTTTTGTTTGTTTTTAGTTGGATAGGGTGAGTGTCTAAAATTTTCTTATGTTTGGAATCTATGATTTTATTTATAAAATATTTGACTTGATTTAAATCATCATAAATTATTTTTTTCATACAAATATTTATTTATTTCTTTGTCAAGCATATTAGAAAAAAATAAAACTTACCATATTATGTATTTGTTACTATTGTTCTCTTCTCCACTATATATAATATGATTAATTCACTACTGTATTTTAATTTTTGACACTTGATTTTATTAAACTTTACTTGAACCAAAGGGCTACCGAAAACAACATCTCTTTCTTTACAAAGTAAGGATAAAATTATATACATATCACTCTTCTCAGACCTAACTTATGGAATTACAAGTATGTTTTGTTGAACTTGAGTTATCACTTGATGAATCTATTTTGATGTGCCTTAAATTATTGCCTTCCATAAAAGTATTCAATTTGTGTAATCTCTGTCTCAATTTATGTGATATTATTTAACTTGACATGATTTTTAAGGAAAAAGAAAGAAAGATTTTTGAAATTTATAATCTAAAATAAGTCATAGATATCTATGTGGTTATAAATCATATTATTAAGGATAAATTAGTATTTCAAAAGTTAAATTATTACTAAAGGGCCTTTTGTACATGCAATATGAAATCGGGTTGATATAAAGTTGAAATTATTTTTAGACATGCAAATTGAAATTTCTTAAGTTGTACTTTTTTCTGACCATGAAAATCCCACAACTCGTGAAAATATCAAAATTTTCTTATTCATTATACAATCTTACCAGAAAAACAAATCATATTTCATAAATAAGATATCAGAACATCCTAAGTGTCATATTGATAAAATTAAATATTTTCATGGTACTTTAATAAGTAAATATTTGCGATTGCAAACTATCAAATACACATAATTCATAAAGATTCACTAGTCAACAATAATCGAAACTAGTTATTCCTTAATATAACTCTTTCACATGGTATGAAAGAGTTATATGATTTAGGATCCGTAGAGTGATGTAATAATTGAAATTCTTTACTTCTTAATAAAGAGTCTTAGGTATGAGTAGGGGTGTATAATAGGTCGAATTAATTTACATTTTTATTTAAAATGATTCAGCACAAAAGGACATCAATATGTGAAATGTACGGTACGTGAAATGATCAAAACAAGAAAACTTATAATACACTGCTCATTTAAAGCAAAAAAATAATTCTATAACATAACCAATGCAAAATAAGTAAAACATTTGATTTAGTGCATAAATAAATATAATTGAGTCTGTATATGAAAATAATGTATACTTTAGCTTGGGGAGTTCCTTTAATCGACAACCACCATACAACCATCATTATGAGCATCATGATGATATAACATCTTGTTCATATTGCCAGAGCTATCCAATACCTTGCTAGGGTAAGAGACGAAACTGAACTTATGAATCCATCAAACTGAGCCATCTCGGTGGCATATGAGAAGTTGTATATTTGTTAAATTCCATCCTATGTTGGCTACATAGTTTATAGAATAAGTGTCATACCTACATTTATGCTCTATATTACTCCCAGAACATGCATTGTCCTCAATAATCGTAAAAATGTCCCACTTAAGGAAAAAACTAAAAAACTGTTACTTGGAGCCTTGGCTCAACATATTTTCTTTAAACTAACTTTTCTCAAACTTGTCTCTTAACTCAGTCTTCAGAAAATCATAAACCTTGGTGAATACTTGTAGTAAATTAATCATTCTTTGATGCAAATAAAACATTATAGAGAAATAATTCCCAAATCAACTAAGACTCTTGTAATTGTAATAACACTTCATGATTTAAGAAACATGCTCAACAATGAAATTCTTAGAATAAGAATAATACTTCTTGAAGATTCTTTGGGTTTAACTTTAGGAGTGAAGGGGAGAGTTTTACTCATAAAAAATTGACGTTCTATATATTTTGAGACACTAAAATAACAACCCCTCCCCC